>CAUYOR010172643.1:0-12375 GCA_963573925.1 Callimico goeldii | reverse complement strand
CTCCGCCTCTTGGGTTCAGGCAATTCTTCTGTCTCAGCCTCCTGAGTAGCTGGGATTACAAGCATGCGCCACCATGCCCAGCTAATTTTTTTTTGTATTTTTAGTAGAGACGGGGTTTCACCATGTTGACCAGGATGGTCTTGAACTCCTGACCTCAGGTGATCCGCCCGCCTTGGCCTCCCAAAGTGCTGGGATTACAGGCGCGAGCCACTGTGCCTGGCCAGTTTTCTAACCTTTTTTGTTTCTGAGACCCAGTCTCGCTCTGTAGCCCAGGCTGCAGTGTAGTGGCACAATCTTGGCTCGCTGCAACCTCCACTTCCCGGGTTCATGTGATTCTTCTGCCTCAACCTCCCGAGGAGCTGAGGTTACAGGTTGGTCTTAAACTCCTGGTCTCAAGTGACCCACACACTTCAACCTCCCAAAATGCTGGGATTACAGGCATGAGCCACCACACATGGCTGGTTTTCTAACTTTTTAAAGGAGGAGAGTTCCATTTCTAGAAGCCCAGTAACTAAGATCAACAGGAGAGGAGATTCCTGGCTCCATCTGGGAGGAATTGTCACTCAGGCCTCCTCTGACCCCCTACCACCAGCCCAGGGTGAAAAACACCAGGCTTCCAGGACTCTGGCTTCCTTACATTTCTGGCTAGCTGTCAGCCCGAGTTCCTACAAGCCCGTCCAAGACTCCAGGAAGCCCTCCTGGGCACTCGTTCAATCCCTTCATTCATATATTCATTTCTTCAACAAACATTTACTAAGCTTATACTCTATGCTAAACTCACAGGGAGACCAGCGACCAAGATGGGGACTCTGTCCTCCGTGAGCCCCACAGCCTGGTGAGCAGACACACAGTCTGGGCCTGCTGTCCAAGCAGGTGGCCCCCAATTCAGGGAGCACAGAGCAGAGGGTGCCTGCCAGCTCAAGGGAGTCAGGGAAGACTCCTCGGAGGAGGTGACATCCGGGCGGTCTTGAGGAAAGTCAGGGGTCCAGAAGACAGTGAGAAGCTTTCTTTCTTGATGCAGCCATTTAGAGAGGACTCCCCAAAATGACAGTGGGGAGTGAGAACTCCAGACTGTGATTTGGGTGGAGACCAAGTGCTTCCTAGCAGATCCCCCGCCTGGCATGTGGCATGAGCATTTATCTATCGGGCCGCCCACACAGATGAAGCAGCGAGTCACTACTCCTTCGGAAGCACCACTACAGGATGTCTGGAAGGAAATCTACTTCCCTCACAGAGGGAAATTGCCAATAATCAGTGTTGCTGAGAACACGAGTAGCTTCATGGGCCCCAAATGAAAGACTGAATCCCAAGTGTTCCTTCCAAGTGCTGGGGGGGGTGAATCAGTAATAAGTTGCCAAGATTGTAAGGCCCCCTCCTTGGGCAGAATGCCTCTCCATCCACAAATAGAAACTTGCTGAGAATTTAATTAAGAACAGTGTACATAAAACTCACTGTTCCTAAGTAAACAAATATTAAGCAAGATACTTCACATTTATGTTATGGGCTCTTAAGGGGTGAGAAAATCGGGACAGGAGGGGTGGGTGGGGAGCTCTTGAGGGGGAAGAGGAAGAAAGATTCAGACTGAGAAGAAAATAGATTCCAGGTTGGGGAGGGGAGAGAAGACGAAAGGCAGACATACTCATTGCAGTCGGAACAGAGGAGAGGCAGATGGAAGGTTCTAACTTCTCTGTCCAGAGTTTTTTTTTTCTGTTTTTTTTTTTTGGAGAAAGAGTCTTACTCTGTTGCCCAGGCTGGAGGGCAGTGATGCGATCTCAGCTCACTGCAACCTCTGCCTTCCGGATTCAAGGGATTCTCCTGTCTTAGCCTCCAAGTAGCTGGGATTACAGGCAAGAACTACCATGCCTGGCTAATTTTGTCAATGTAGAGACAGGATTTCGCCATGTTGGCCAGGCTGATTTCAAACTCTTGACCTCAGATGATCCACCCATCTTGGCCTCCCAAAGGCATGAGCCACTGTGTCCAGCTCAGAGTGTTTTTTTTGTCGTCTCAGCTCTCCACTTTCTTGCTTAGTTTTCATTAGGTTCTGATGCCTGTTAGTTAGAGACAGATTTTCTGATCACACTGGGTTTTCCCTTTGGGCCTTGCGGCTGGTCCTGCTCTCTCACCTCCACACACTTGCCGCTTGCTGTCCCTGCACTTCTACTGAGGAGTTCCTCTCAGCCCTGTGCTTGGGAGCACTGGGAATACTGGGGAGTTAATGGCTCTGAGAGTAGGCAATGACAGACAAGAGCTGGAGTACAAATACTTCACCTCCCCTTCCTTTTAGGTGGATTAATTTAGAGCTAAGTCTTCCATACCGTTCCGCAGAGCTACCCAGTAGGATTGAGCTCTCATTGCCCACAGTGGTAACTGTACTGATAACACCCTATTAATTGGCTTCCATTCTTTCTCTTTCTTTCCCTCTTCCTTGCTGCTGCTTCCTGGAGCCACCTCCGAAATAAATTACTTACACTCAAATTCTTGTCTCCAGGTCTGCTTCTGGGAGAACCCAACTCTCAGAAAGGCTTCATATACCATATTGAAACTTTATTTTGGGGATCTATGACTCTTCCCCACCCGCAGAGTTAAGTTAATCCTGATTGCATTGCAGAATGACTAATATCCTTTTATTGTTAAAGTTTTGCATTGAAAGCATATTTTCTTATTGTGTTTTGAAGATTTGTTGTCCCTGAAGGATGGCTTAAGGTTTACGAAGTGACTTTTTGACCTTAGAGTTAATGGTCAATTTACTAGAAAGTCTGATGTTTCCCTTTCCAAGCCTAAGTGACGTGGTTTGGCTCTATGTCCTCTCGCAAATCTCAGGTTGAACTGTAATCCCTGTGTGTTGGAGGAGGGGCCTGGTGGGATGTGGTTGAATCACAGGGGTGGACGTCCCCTTTGCTGTTCTCATGATGGTGAATTTTCACAAAATCTTGTTGTTTAAAACGTGTACCCTTCCCCATTTGCTCTCTCTTGCTCTGCCGTGGTGAGACGTATTTTGCCATCTGCCATGATTGTAAGTTTCCTAAGGCCTCCTAGCCAGGCTTCCTGTACAGCCTGGGAACTGTGTGTCAATTAAACCTCTGTTCTTCTTAAATTACTACTCAGGTAGTTTTTATAGCAGTGTGAGAACAAACTAACACGATAAGATTGTATCTGGACCTGACCCTTTATGTCACCTACAATGAGAGTTACTAGAAATAAGGGTGTGAATCCTCAGCTCTGTTATCATTCATTTATCTTATTAATGATGTAAGTTTTTATTGAGAAAGCACGTGCCCTGTGTCAGGCACTCCTGCCCCATGAACTTGTCTTGGTCAGCTTGAGATTGGATTTTGGATGAGGTTTTATTTTACTTATTGACTCACGATTTACTGGTAGTCTTTGTGTGCCCGGCACTGTGTTGGATCCTGGGCATACAGAAGTGGGTAAGGCATGGCCTGTATTTCCCAGAAGACTGGCAGCCATGAGGCTGCAATGGGGATGTAAATAACAGTGGGTTAGTTTGCTTACGATAGTGGCCTCTGGCTGCATTTATGTTGCTGCAAAGGACATGGTTCCGTTCTTTTTTATGGCTGTGTAGTATTCCACGATATATATACACATTTTCATTAACGTCATGCAATATACCCTTGTAACAAACCCGCCCACGCATCCCTTGAATCTAAAATAAAAGTCGAAAAAAAATATTGGGAACATTTCCTGTGATGGATGCATCTAGAGTCAGCGGGGGTAGAGTAAAGGAGAGAGGGGTTAATTCTCTCTTAGGGGACTGGGAGGGTCAGGAAGTCTTCATGGAGGAGGGACCATGAGCAGAGCCTGAAACATTCTAGGGAGAGCAAGAGATGTGGCAGGGGTGTGGCAGCTCTCCAAGGACTGGGGCTAGTGAGGCTGCAGCCCAAGTGCAAGCAGGTGCAGAACTGATGTGTCCGGTGGAGGAGAGTCTTTGGTTTTAAGATCTGGGCTATGCTGGAAAGTAGTGTGGCTCAGTGGTTAGGGCACAAGGGTTAACTTGTCCAAAGCCACATAGTAAGCAAGTCTCAGAACCAAGACTGGAACCGACGTGTACGTTGACCTATTCCTTGTTCTCACATGTGGTAACAGGTCCTACGCAGAGATAATTCTAGGGTCTAAGAATTTGCATTTACATAGAGTTTGCATTTGCATTTGCAAGCTCTTGTCCATAGAACCTGTGTCCCTAACCAGTGTGTCACACGGCTTCCCAGCACAGCCTTGATTTTTTTTTTTTTTTTGAGATGGAATTTCACTCTGTTGGCCAGGCTGGAGTGCAGTGGCGCCATCTTGGTTCACTGCAACCTCTGTCTCCCGGGTTCAAGAGATTCTCCTGCCTCAGCCTCCCAAGTAGCTAGGATTATAGGCATGCACCACCATGCCCAGCTAAATTTTTGCATTTTTAGTAGAGATGGGGTTTGTTTCACCATATTGGTCAGGCTGGTCTCGAACTCCTGACTTCAAGTCATCTGCCTGCCTCAGCTCACAAAGTGCTGGGATTACAGGCATGAGCCATTATGCCAGGCCTCTGAGCCTAGATCTTAATACTGAAGTATCTCCCACGCAGGACGCACCAGCCCACCCCTGCTGCACTTTGGCTATTGTCTCACTAGTCCCCGTCTCTGAGTCCTGCCTTTCTGAACTTCAGTTTCCTCATCAGTATTCTCTGGGGGATAGACTACCTCCTGCATAGAATTGTTGTGAGAATTGAATGAAAGAGCCTATTGCAGTCCCCAGGATATTGTGAGTTCTCAATCAAAGGAAATTATGTGTTAGTAATTTGCACCAAGTTGTCTTGGTTGAATATGTTTAGATAAACAAATATGCCCCCCTGTGTTACCATTGCCTGTAGTATTCTGGACAGCAACACGCTGCATAGTTTGTACCTAGGAGCAACAGGCTGTAGCGTATAGCTTAGGCTCCAGGAGAGTATACCATCTATGGTTGTGTAGATACACTATCTGATGTTTGCACAGCAATGAAATTGCCTAACACATTTCTCATAACCCATCCCCATAATTCAGTGACATATGACTGCATTTGTATCTACTGATTACCTGGGGCTTGAAAAGCATCTTTGTAAATGAGACTTGACTGTGCCTAGGGTGACGAGGAGCAGGGATGGCCCTCAATGTGGCCGTGTGTGTTTCCATCGGAGAGTTGCATAATTTCCATCATCACCATCCCAGCAGTTCCTGGAATTTGTCTTTTGATACCTGGGCAGGTGGGGAAGGGCCTCCACCTGATGTCTCCTCCCCGCCGCCTTGGGGAGTTCTCAGTGCTTCGCATTGGGGGATGGTGCCTGTCTGGTGAGCGTGGGGACAGGCGGGACTGACTGGCAGTACTCCAAACTTCTCACTCGCCGAAAGGCCCACGTCTCACCCTTTTCAGGAGCATCTGCAGTGATGTTCTCAGAGAAGTTGGAGACCTCCCAAATGCCCACCCATTCTGGTGTCTCTCTGCACGGAGAACCAGCAGATGGGCAGTGAGACCCCCTCTGCCAAGGACTTGGAACACGGCTCTGCTTTAACAGTTTGGGAACACCCCAACCCCATGAAATTTTTTCACACTTGGGAAAAGAAAGGGACCAGAGAGAGAGGGAGAGCTGGGACAGTGCCGTATTTGTGTAGATAGGGAAACTGAGGTTCAGGGATGCCAAGGGAGTAGCTCAGAATTAATATAGCAGATCAGTTTCCAGCCAGGCTACTATCTCCCAGGTCAGTTTACTTTCTATATTCCTTGAAGCAACTTTTCCCACCTACCTGAGATCTGCCAGCCAAAAGGTGTTGCCAGGTTCACCCCAAGTCCTGAGCTCTCACCTCAGCCAGATGCTCCTAGTTCTGCCTTTAGAGAAGTGCAAGGCTCTCATTGAGCATTCATCCCTCTCTCTCTTCACCTAGCAAAAGGGCATGTATGCCGTCTTTGCCCCAGGTGCTTTTCATTGTTATGGCTTCAGTGGTGAATATGGTAGGGTTCATTTGGAAGCAAGGAGGGTCTGGAGACATAGCTTTTCAAATCTTTCTTCACTACTTCCTCCCAAACACTTGCGTTTCTTTGTCTCTTAAACCAATCTCCAACCTTTAGTAACTTGCATTGGCTTGACTCACAATGTTTTCCCCTCCTCCTTCCCACGTGGAATCTTGCCATCAGTTTGAGGCATGATGGGGAGATTCTAGTGATAACTTCTGGGGCCAAGGGATCCCATACGGCTCTGGGTTTTCAAGGAAGATTAGAACTATCTTCAGAGGCCACAGGTCATGGAGAAGGGGGCAGGAATTTTCCAGAACAAAGCTAAGTTGAGGGTGAAGGTTGCAATGTGTATTTTCTATTGTTTGTTTGAGGTGAAGTCTTGCTCTGTCTCCCGGGCTGGAGTGCAATGGCTTGATCTTGGCTCACTGAAACCTCCACTTCCTGGATTCAAGGGATTCTCCTGCCTTAGCCTCCTTAGTAGCTGGGATTATGGGTGTGCACCACCATGCCCAGCTGATTTTTTGTATTTTTAGTAGAGATGGGGTGTCACCATGTTTGTTGGTCAGGCTAGTCTTGAACTCCTGACCTCATGATCCGCTGGCCTTGGCCTCCCAAAGTGCTGGGATTACAGGCGTGAGCTACTGCTCCTGGCCTGCAATGGTTTATTTCCCCCTTGTCTCCTGCATGTTGTGAAATGTTACTCTTACCCCTGGGTGGCTGTAATAGTGCAAGGGACATTTTCTTGTTTGAGTCAGAGCTCTTTGGGTTAGAAGTGAAAGAAACTTGCATGGAAGTGCGAGCAACAACATTGCGACCAATAACTCTGGAGCATGAAATATCAGTTTCAACTCTCATAGGGAGGGACAGATTCAGTTCTCACTTTGTCCCATGTCCCATTGGGAGTGGGTCTGGAAATACTAGTCTTTCCCCGCAGTGTGCTCAGTGTGGCCTCATTAGCTTCTAGTAGGTTCGATATCCTCTCTAGGCTCCGATTCTTCTCTTTATTGCCTCATACCCCAAAGGGCTATGGCAAGCACAAAAGGGGCCGTGGCACTGTGGACTTTGTCTTTGTGGTGCTCATGGTCTGGAAGAGTCAGCCTGATGTCCAGTCCAGGTTTTCCTTTTCCCTCCTGCCTTGTGTTCAAGGAGGCGTGGCAGAGCGGAAAGAGTGGGCCTCTGGTGTTATACTGAGCCCATTTCAAGTCCTAAGTCTGCCATTTCTAAATCAGAACGTGGGCAATTCAGGTAACCTCTTTGGGCCTCAGTTTTCTTATCTGTGAAATGGGAACAAGAGCAATTACCTTGCAAGCGTTAGGGATAATCTATATTGCTGGTTCTGAAACTTGAATGTGCATTAGAATCACCTGGAGGGCTTATTGCTGGGACCCACCCCCAGGGTTTTTGATTCAATGCAACTGGAATGTGGCCTGATAATTTGCATTTTTAACAAGTTCTGGGTGATGCTGCTGCTGCTGGTCTGGGGATCACACTTTAAGAACCACTGATCTACATTTACAGTGTTTCTCAACTGATAGGGTTTGGCTGTGTCTCTACCCTAATCTCACCTTGAATTGTAATCATCCCCACATGACAAGGGCAGGGCCAGGTGGAGATAGTTGAATGATGGCCTGGTTTCCCCCACACTGTTCTCGTGGTAGTGAATAAGTCTCACAAGATGTGATGGTTTTATAAATAAGAGAGCACAAGCTCTCTTGCCTGCCACTATGTAAGACATGTCTTTGCTCCTCATTCACCTGCCATGTTTGTGAGGCCTCCCCAGTCCTGTGGAACTGTGAGTCATTTAAACCTCTTTCCTTTATAAATTACCCAGTCTTGCCTATGTCTTTATTAGCAGCATGAGAACAGAGTAATACATCAACCGAGGGGGATTCTGCAGTACCTTGCCGTTCTTCCCCACCCCTGCCGGAGGACATTTGGCAGTGTCTGGAGATATTTTTGATTGTCATGATTGGTTGGGGTGGTATTACTGACATCTGGTGGTAAAGAGGCTAGGGATGCTAAATGTTGTACAATGCACAGGACAGTCCTGCAGCAGGGAATTATCCAAACCAAAGTTACCAACCCAGCAGTGCCAAAGGGGACAGACTCTGGCTTACAGCAAGTCTCTGCTCCTAGTTGTACTTCCAAGCTGTGATGCTGTAGCAAAGTCATTGCACTCTTCTAAGCCTCGTAATTGCACAGAATTAGCTCCAAGAGACTTTGCAGCTCTAACATGCAACGACTTTAGTCAAAGGACATTTGTTAAGTATTAGCAATATGCAAGACATGGTGGTGTTTCCATGCAAGGCGCTTCTCTCATGTGGAATTGTACACTTGGTAAATACTTTAAAAATGTGGTTGGGTTTTATATTGTAACGCGTAATAATTGCTTTTACAACCTTGCATAAATAGTACTATTTTTTTCTCCTTGTCCTTAGTGGAATTTAGAAAAATAAAGTCATAACATCATAGCTTTTTATTTTTGTTAATTATGTCATAAATGAATTCACTAATGAGGGTGTCTGGGGCATGAGCTTGCTAATTGGTGATAGTAACTATGGACATATGTGCAAAACACCATAATCAAAATTTTCACACTTGGTTAATGGAAGCCAACCTTTTGTTTGAGAATTCTAATAAAATATTTATTGCAATTGGTCCTGATCTACAATATATAGTTAATTACAATAGTTCTCACAGTGACTTCTACATTTTCTACATGACTGAGGTAGAAAATGTAGAAGCTCCTGCAGGAATGGACGAGGCAGGAGCCTTCCTTGACTGAATATTTGGCTGTTGTCCTTGGTTTCTAAGCTGCTGTTGGGGTGGGGGACAAGATAAAAAGCAGAGAGATTAGTTAGTAAAGAGATGGGGGTGGCTTCGACCACAGTGGTGACAGTTGTGAAGACAAAAAGGAATTTGAGAAATATTGGGAAGAACAATCAATGGAACATGGGGATTGATGAGACATGGAGAAGTTTTTTGGAATGTCCACTTGGCTGATGGAGGGGTCACTGGAGTGCCAATTAGGCCTATGCAGGTGAGATGGGGATGGTGGGCAGAGGAGGTTGGTGGGGTATTGCCAATCAATACTTCAGTCTGGCATGTTAAATCTGAGATATCTGGAAGGCTCCCAGTGGACTTGTTGGGAAGAGTTGGATATTCCATTTGAGTGAGGCCAAAGGTAGAGATTTGGGAGTTGTTGGTGTATAGATTTGAATGTGTGAGATTGCTAAGGCAAGAATGGAAGGAGAGAGATGAGGGTTCTGGACCAGGCTCTGAGCCTGAGTTTCTTAGGTAGGGTACCCTTCAAAGATCCTGAGAAAAGGATTTGTGTGTAAGTAGTTTATCTGGGAGGTGATCCCAGAAGGAACCGGTAAGAAAGTGGAGAAATAAGACAGGGAAGATGTGGCAGTTTACACACGGCCATGAAATCTTCGGATCTTCTTACATCAAGAGGTGGATTCTCTTACTCCACTCCTAGAATCTGGGCTGGCCTTACTACTTATTTTGCCCAACAGTATGTGGCAGTGGTGAAGTTGTGCTATTTCCAGAGCCATCTTTACGCTCTCGGCACACTCACGCTCCCATGTAAGAAAGCCTGGGCTAGACTATTAGAGAATGAATCCATGTGGAAAGAAAATCCCAGCCAACAGCTAGCGCCCAGGCCACAGGCATATGAGTGAGGCCATCTGAGACTCTCCAGCTCTAGCTGAGCTACAAGCTGACTACAGCCACATGAGTTATCCTGGGCAGGACCAGCAGAAGAGCTGCGGGGCTGAGCCCAACCCAGACTGCAGAATCATGAACAAATAAATGATTGCTCTTTTAAGTTTTGTGGTGTTTTGTTATACAACAACAGATAACATTGCAAGATGATGTGAGGTTGTATATTTGGGTCCAAAATATCAACAGCTTAGATAAAAGATTAGAGATGATATAGCTTAATATTATTCATGGAAAATGAATCAGGAGCTTTAGTTTACTTTGAGTTTCATCAGTGTCAGTAGTTTGACATGGATATCCAAAAAGCTAAAGCAACAGACCTCAGGAGGCATTCATGAAGGTATCACTACAGGAAAAAAAAGTCACAACAGTAGGCAAAGCAAAGACCATTGGATGATCCATTATCAAAATCTGAGAGGACTTTGCAGCAATTTGAGAGGATGAAGTGAGATTAGACAAAAATAGTTCTTAGCATCCTGAAGAAAAAGGCACAAAGATGGAGCTAGTTTCCGCCCCGCCCTCCGACCCGAGACGAGTTTCACTCTGTTACCCAGGCTGGAGTGCAATGGCGCGATCTCGGCTTACCACCACCTCTGCCTCCTGGGTTTAGGCAATTCTCCTGCCTCAGCCTCCTGAGTAGCTGGGATCACAGGCACTCGCCACCATGCCCAGCTAATTTTTTGTATTTTTAATAGAGATGGGGTTTCACCATGTTGACCAGGATGGTCTTGATCTCTTGACCTCGTGATCCTCCTGCCTTGGCCTCCCAAAGTGCTGGGATTACAGGCTTGAGCCACCGCGCCCGGCCCAATGTGCTAGTTGTTAAAGGCAAGCAAAGGGACAAAGGGCACAAGAGTGATTTACACACAAACCTCCTAGTTTATTAAGGAAAGATGTTCTCATGGTGAACATCTGAGACCCACCAGGAACATTCGTGTTGCTGTGGTGATGTAGTTGGTCTACCAGAGGGTGGGTTGGCTATTCTTGGCAGTCATCTACTGAAGGGGCTCATGGCGCATAGGCCTTGTAATGCTTTGTGTTTTTCTGACATGTCTTTTCCAGATGTCACTGCTTTGGGCAGTGGATCTTGAATTGAGCATGCATCAGAGTCACCTGGAAGGCTTGTAGAAACACAGATGGCTGGGCCCCACCTCTAGAGTTTCTGATTCAGTGGGTCTCAGGTAGAGCCCAAGAACTTCCATTTCAAAGTTCTCAGGTGGCCAGGCGTGGTGGCTCATGCCTGTAATCCCAGCACTTTGGGAGGCCGAGGCGGGCAGATCATGAGGTCAAGAGATCAAGACCATTCTGGTCAACATGGTGTAACCCCGTCTCTACTAAAAATACAAAAATTAGCTGGGTGTGGTGGTATGTGCCTATAGTCTCAGCTACTCGGGAGGCTGAGGCAGGAGAATCTCTTCAACCCGGAAGGCAGAGGGAGGTTGCAGTGAGTGGAGATCATACCACTGCACTCCAGCCAGGCAACAGAGCGAGACTCGGTCTCAAAAAAAAAAAAAAGTTTCTGGGTGATGCTGATGCTTCTGGTCCAGGGACTACATTTTGAGAACTATCTCCCTAGGGCAATGAAGCCCAAAGCTACTCTACAGGTACCAAAGGAAATGGAAATTTATCTTTTCAGCTCATACTCATAACTTTCTTTTATTATTATTATTATTATTTGAGACAGAGTCTCATTCTGTCTCCCAGGCTGGAGTGCAGTGGCACAGTCTCGGCTCACTGCAACCTCTGCTTCCTGGGTTCAAGCGATTCTCCTGTCAGCCTCCCAAGTACCTGGGACAACAGGCGCCTGCCACCATGCTTGGCTTTTTTAATTTTTAGTAGAGCCGGGGTTGCACCATATCGGTCAGGCTGGTCTCAAACCCCTGACCTTGTGATCCGCCTGACTCAGCCTCCCAAAATGCTGGGACTATAGGCATGAGCCACCATGCCCGGCCTATTATTTTTTTTAATTAGAGTTGAGGTCTCACTATATTGCCCAGTCAGGTCTCGAACTCCTGAACTCAGGTGACCCTCCTGCCTCTGACTTCTAAAGTGCTAGGATTATAGGCATGAAACACTGTACCTGGCCAACTTTCTTCTAATGCTGTTCTCCCCACTGTGGAACAAATGAGAGAGAGAGAGAGAGAGAGAGAGAGAGAGAGTGTGTGTGTGTGTGTGTGTGTGTGTGTGTGTGTGTGTGTGTAGGAGAGAGAGAGGACGAGAAAGGAGAAAAGTGGGAGGAGAGAGGGAGAGAAGGGAGAGGTTTTCTGGGTTTCTTTCTAAGTCTGACTCTTATGGTGAAGAGACCCCTGACAACGTCTTCTAATTGTCAGACTTCTCCCACCTTACTAGTCTTCTTGATGTTTACATAATGCTTGAACATTTTGCTTCCTTATGCTGTCTAGGAGTCACTCATCAAAACTCTCTGATGTGGGACATATGCATTTTGAGTCATTCCTTTACCTAAACCCTGGCTGCACATTAGAATCCCCTGGGATTTAAAAATCTATGCCGTGGCCAGGCGCGGTGGCTCAAGCCTGTAATCCCAGCACTTTGGGAGGCCAAGGCGGGTGGATCATGAGGTCAAGAGATCGAGACCATCCTGGTCAACATGGTGAAACCCCGTCTCCACTAAAAATACAAAAAATTAGCTGGGCATGGTGGCGCGTG
>CAUYOR010172642.1:0-21916 GCA_963573925.1 Callimico goeldii | reverse complement strand
TCGGCTCACCGCAACCTCTGCCTCCTGGGTTCAGGCAATTCTCCTGCCTCAGCCTCCTGAGTAGCTGGGATTACAGGCATGCGCCACCACGCCCAGCTAATTTTTTTTTTTTTTTGTATTTTTTGTAGAGACGTGGTTTCACCATCTTGACCAGAATAGTCTCGATCTCTTGACCTCGTGATCCACCTGCCTCGGCCTCCCAAGTGCTGGGATTACAGGCTTGAGCCACCGCACCCGGCCTTATATTAGTTCTTAAAATGGCAATAAGCAAAACATCTTCTTATTTGTTAGTTAGGGTACACTACTGTGATAACAACTCTAAAATCTCAATGGTATCAAAAAACAAAGATACACTTTGTTTGTATGAGTCTAATATCATGAAAAGCAGGTTTCTCTTCACAAATATTTCAGGATCTCCAGAATTTCTCCCTCTGGATTCTTCCAGCAAGCACCAGATAGACCATTCAGCAAGAAGATGGGAGGGTCTCTCACCATGTTAGGGAAGGAAGCACATCCTATTTTGCTTTCTAATATTTCAGATTTTTAAGCATATATATTTTATGATATTAAACATGGTTTTACCACAAAAAACATTATGTTATGCAAAATAATCCAGGAGAACTCATGTATATTTTTATCTATATGAAGTCCAAGAATTGGCAGAAGTAAGCAATGATGGTAGAAATAAAAGTGGCTGTCTGTGGGGCATGTAAAATCAAGAAAAAACAATCTTAGGTCAAAGAGATATTATATATCTTGTTTTGCCTTGTAACTATGCAGGTTATACGATTATCAGAATTCGTATAAATAAACATTTAACATCTTCAGATATTAGCACACGTAAATTATATTTCAGTGTTAAAACTTTTAGTTATAAAGTAAAGCTGATCCCCGTTTCTCCAGAATTTGTTTATTGCACTAACATTGGGTTTCACATTATTTTTATATAGTAGCCATGTGCTCTTTTTAAGGTAATAAAGTATATAAAAGCACACACAGTGTCTACTCCTGTCTTTAACCCTTGATATGACAGGTTATATTTATCAAGTGCTCAATAAATAGTTTCTCTATAAGAATAAAAATTCTTAATAAATAATACTTATTGAAATATTTTTAAACAAAATAGGTGGACTTTTATTTAAAAGTTTTATTTAAAATGTCTGACATATCTTTATTCATTCATCATTCAACTTTTAGTTCACTTATTTTCTCTTTAAACATTTCCCAAGTGTATTAAGCACCAGTCTGTTGGGCTCCAAGGATACAGAGGCAAATAAGAAAAATATGTAGGCTGTTCTGGAAAATTCCATCTACAATAACCTGAGTACAAGCTTTTGTTGGTTACCCTAACCCTAACCCTAACCCTAACCCTAACCCTTGTTATTTTATATTTATTTTTTTATTCTTTAATAATATGAAAAAAATTGAAAGATCAGAACTGCAATTCTATATATTTTGTCTTTGCTATAAATTCTATAATCTCTACTTTGGTCTTAAGCTAAGAAATTCACAATTATGTTTGAAAGGTATCAGTGATATTTTTACAAATAAACTCCACCTCTATAAGTAGTATAAGTTTTTTTGTTTGTTTGTTTTTGTTTTTGAGACAGAGTCTCCCGCTGTCACCAGGCTGGAGTGCAGTGGCACGATTTTGTTTGGCTCACTGCAACCTCTGCCTCTCGGGTTCAAGCAATTCTCCTGCCTCAGCCTCCCAAGTAGCTAGGACTACAAGCACACACCACCATGTCCAGCTAATTTTTGTGTTTTTAGTAGAGACGGGGTTTCACCATGTTGGCCAGGATGGTCTTGATCTCAACCTCGTGATCCACCCGCCTTGGCCTCCCAAAGTGCTGGGATTACAGATGTGAGCCACCACGCCCCGCCAGTAGTATAAGATTTTAAGTACTATCTATCAAGTAAAAAACTGTATATATACACACACATACACACATACATATACCTGCATATAATTTTATAAAATTTTATTCTGATAACAGACTAACTTTCAGAGGGAATATAGATATAACTCCAATTTCACTTACATGTACATGAAAAATTGCAGTAAACAAATCATGGTAAAGTGACATCAGGTTGTGCACTTTGATATGTTTACAGCTTTACCTGATTAAATTTAGAGCACAAAATTGTTCCCCATAGCAATTTGTATAACTGCAATTCTAACAACCTGTTTGTTGGGAAGTAAAATATATATGTGACTGCAGCATTTGAAGCATACGTTTCACTCAGATTTGATATTTAATTTATTCTAAGCTGAACAAGCCAACACTATGGAGCCGCTGAAATGTCTAACATATCTTAAAATTCATTAATATAAACTCATTGCAAAAGCAAGTGCATATTAACGATGTTCATTTCTCACCCACAGTACAGGTATTTTGATCAATTACAAGCATTGTGTTCTAGAAGATGGTGATCAACCTAATAAACCTTCTGGAAATAACAGAAACTCATTTAATTCTTATGCCAACTCTGAAATAGAGATAGTATCATTCACATATTTTAAAGAATATGAAAAAATGGTAACTTTCTAAGCCTCAGTAAAATCGTGATGGTTGAATAACAATTTAGGGACATCTTAGTGGCAAAGACCATTCTTTCAAACATCTTCATGCTCTGCATTCATCAACAAACATTTCATGATAAAAAGTGATGTACAGTATTGCGAAAGAAGAAATCTAAATGCAAGAGATTAGGTGACATCTTATTTCAAAGCAGTCTGTAAATATGTAAAGCAGAATACCAAACAATGTTCACTTAGAGAGAGTAGGTTTAAAAGAAGCAAGTGATCCAACATGGATAGATAGGTTATTATTTCCAAAATACTATTTGGTCTTATTGACCAAATGTGTGACTTAATATTTGATCCTGGAATAGTAAACGCATTTAAACAGATATCAGACAATCGCCCTATCCACCTGAACTATTTGGTAGTCTCTCCTAAATATACTTCAGATTTGTAAAAGAAACCCACACATTCATGTTTAGCCTTGTTTCCTGCGATGTGAGGAGAAAGAAGAGGATGCCATGGCTAAATTCCATGCTCCCATGAACCTCAAAATAACTTACAGAGTTATCAGGGCATTCATTCAATTTTCTTATTACCTGACACTTGGGGTACACAGATTTGCCAAATAAGAGAGAAATCTTTTAATAGTAAGTCAAAACAAACTTTATACATTTATTGATAAAGTTATATCAAAAGTCACCTTAACAGGTGTATTTTGAAATATTATATATGTCATTTATACTTATTATCCTCTAAAATTGCATCACTGCATTTGAAGTAAAAAAATCTGTAGTTGTAAATTGAACAAAGAAATTACCTTTACAATGCATTATATTTTACAAGTTATTTGTTGTATTTTATTTTCCATTCCAGAAGTAACAATGAATTGGTACACACAGTTTAGCCCAGACACTTGTGTAGTTGGAGTGGATCATCACTTGCAAAGTTCACTTTCAGGGAGGAGATAAAACGTAGCCTGCATCAACATATTTCTGTCTTTGTCTGCCTCTAGTTCCTCCCATCATATTTAAAGTTAAGTCACTGCAGTTTTGAACCATGAATTTTAAATCACTATAACTAAGCTCAAACACAGGTTTATTAAAACAGGAGCACATCTTTTGCCAAGAAAAAATATTTATTTCTGTAGTATAAAAATCTGTGGTTTGAGATACCAGAAACTCTTGGAAAGTATTTTCTGCATCCTGCTGATTGTGAAAGCATTTTCCCTGCAAAAAGTTGCCTAGATGCTTAAAGAAGTGGTAGTCAGTTGGGAAGAGATCATGTTGTAAGCAGGGAGGGAGCAGGGGCATCCTGAAGATGCTCCCAGTCCCCCGCTCCTATGTGCCCAGTCCTTGGCCTCTCTTACCCCAGGAATGGGGGAAAAGGCCTCGGAGGTGTGGTGAGCTTACCATTCAAATAAATATCCTGGACTCAAAGAGTTTAGCAAAGAGTGATTTATTAGGCAGAGAGAGAGAAAAAGGGAGAGTGAGAGAGCATTCCCACGCTGCTGGGAATCCAAGGAAGGAAGGAGCACTGGGATTTCAACCCTGGAGTTATTCCCACCCCATTTATGTTCTTATCCAATGAGAGGAGTTCTTTCAAACTTCTGCTGGAGTGATTGATCTTTGACTGTGGTACCTGATTGGCTACGTGGTCCCTAACAGAAAGCCCTCCTCCTCCCAGAGCTTTCAGTGGGCCTTTTGGACCAGGAGGCCCGCCTGGATTCCTCTATCGAGCCCTTGGGTGGGAAAGTCAGACAAAGAACACTAGCTTCCCGGATCAGGGTGTGCATGGAGGTGTGGTGCTGGGAAGCTCCTGCCTTTGAAACCATGCCCCTTGTGGACTTGGGAAGAGAAGTTCTTTCCTTAACACAGTCCCTCGTGTGACTATGACAAATGAGGCAAAACTTCTTAACCCAATTCATTCAACTTTTGAAGTGTTGGTTGCATGACGCGTGACCCAGTGTTGTGGTGGAGAAGAATTAGGCCCTTTCTGTTGACTAATGCTGGCTGCAGGAGTGTAGTTTTCATGCCTCTCATCAATTTGCTGAGCACACTTCTCAGATGTCATGGTTTGGCCAGAATTCAGAAAGCTGTAGTGGATCAGACCAGCAGCAAACCACCCAACAGAGACCACGACATATTTTGGTGCACGTTTGGCTTTGAGAAGTGCTTTGGAGCTGCTTCTGGGTCCAATCGCTGAGCTGGTTGTCACCAGTTGTATAAAAGCCACTTTTTGTCGCACGTCACAATCCAATAAAGAAAACGGTTCATTGTTGCACAGAGTAATAGAAGATGACACTTCAAAAAGATCCTTTTCACTCTGCTCATGGGGCACTCTCTCACTGAGCTTTTTCACCCTTCCAATTTGATTCAAATGCGAATAATCGTAGAATGGTCCACACTGAGTTCTTAGGCAACTTCTAATGTAGCTGTAAAATGATCATTTTCAAGGATTGTTTGGCCATTGTCAACTTTCAGTCGTTGGTCGCTAGGCTCATTGTCTTCAAGGCTCTCACCTGCTTTGCAAAACGTCTTGAACCAACACTGCACTGCACACTCATTACCAGTTCTTTGGCAAATAAAGTTGTTGATGTTTTGAATAGTCTCTGTTGTTTTATGACCCATTTTGAACTCAAATAGGAAAATTGCTTGAATTTGTTTTTTGTCTAACATTATTTTTATAATCTAAAATAAATATAAAGTAAACAGCAAGTAATAAGTCATTAGCAAAAAAAAATAAAGTGAAAAATGTGCATTGTGTGATAACCACATTTATTTAAGAAATTATTCTAATATCAAATGGCAAATTTAAACAATGCAAAAAGTGAAATTACTTTTGCATCAATATAATAGAAGCAAGAGAAAAGTAAGTGGATGCTCAACCATTCTTTTCTAGAAGCAAATAAGATACACAGAAGAGAGGACATGGGCAAAAACCCTGTAAATGCGGGAAAAATGAAAATAATAGAGGGGAAACGTATCCAAGGTCGTATTTGGTGATCCATTTAAAGAGCATCTCAGTGAGATTCCATATGTATGAATAGAACAGACAGTGACATTATGCGTTTACAATAGGCTTATTGAATGATCAGGAAAGAAGGAAAGAAAGAAGAATGGACTTACTTCTTTCCCAAAGCTATAAGACAAGAACACATTGAATGTATATATCTTAAAATCATATATATTTACACACACACACAGACACACACACACACACACACACACACACACACACACACACACACAGAATTATATACCAAAAAAAAAAAAATTCTGAGGATTGTATATGGCGGAGGGTACCCAAATCTGAAGTCAGAAAATGAACTAGTCTACAAGCGTGGCTATGGCAAAGTCAAAAAGAAGCGAATTGCTTTGACAGATAACGCTCTGATTGCTCTATCTCTTGGAAAATACGGCATCATCTGCTTGAAGGATCTGATTCATGAGATCTATACTGTTGGAAAACACTTCAAAGATGCAAATAACTTCATGTGGCCCTTCAAATTATCTTCTCCATGAGGCAGAATGAAGAAAAAGTCCACCCATTTTTTAGAAGGTAGAGATGCTGGCAAAAGGGAGGATCAGATAAACAGGCTTATTAGAGGAATGAACCAAGGTGTCTACCATGATTATATTTCTAAGCTGGTCAGTTAATAAACAGTACCTGCACTCAATGGAAAAAAAAAAAAAAAGAAGAAGAGACTTGAATCTTCTCAATAAAAAGAAATAAATATTTGAGATGATAGATATCCCAATTACTATGATTAATGATTAAATATTGTATATATGTAAGAAGATATCATATATACCTCATAAATGTGTATAATTAAAAAGTGGAAAATGTGGAGAAAAAAATTCACAATTGTGCTAGGTAAGTTAAGTGAAATGTGATATCTATTTGGTAGACAAATTATGAGGCTGAGAAAAGAAAGATGGAAAAGGGAATTGTCCAGAGAAGACACTGAGGTAAATTATCTGTCAATATTGATTGACACTCAACCATAATAGCATAACCTTTCACTAAAGAAATTTACAAACTACTCAGTTTTTCTGTGGGCTTTTTCAGTCACGATGTCTACAAAATAGATTCAAACTGTTTGATGGCTTGATTAGTAATACATTTCCTTTTCATCAATAAGGCCAATTTTAAATTAGATACATTAAATATTCTGTCTCTAAATCTCAACAGGACAGAAAACTGATTTAGAACAAACAATTACATTCAAAGCCAAATTACCTGTAGTAGCTGCAGCTTTGAAATTTAAGACTTCTGACAATACTAATATGTATTTAGCAGCAAAATGGTCATATATCTATATGTGAATTCATTAGGTGCTCAGTCCTTCAACTGGTTAAATTTTATACATAATAACTTAAAGAGAGCAGAAATACTGAATTTAATTAGAAATCTATTTTGTGACTGATTGTTTAGTCATAGGCTGAAACACTCAGCATTTTTATTCTACTATTTTAACAAAGTAAACAGGGTTTGAAAGTCTCAGAGAAAATTGTTGCCTTACTCCAAGATTAATTATTCTCAGGACAGTGCTTAGTATAGAAAATAAAAGTAAAAGCCTGCTGCCAAGGATCAAAGAACATGAAAAAATGAAGAGACTGCTCATATGTTCAGTTTTCATGTTAATTACCATGTGAATAAGTGCACATGCTTTTTCAGAATCAAAACAAAACTAAATAAACCCTGTATTTTTAAAGGGGAAACTACATCACCCTCCTCTCTCTCTCTCTCTCTCTCTCTCTCTCTCTCTCTCTCTCTCTCTTCCTCCCTCCCTCTCTCTTTCTCTCTTGACCCTCTGTCTCTGTCTTTCTGGTTCTACTTTCAGGCAAACCCCACTGACAAAACTCTACTCCCATAGTTCACACAGTGGTGGTAGAGGTGGGAGAAATAATGTTGGTGTCAATGATGGTCATGGATCATAGAGGTACCCAAACTCTGAAATAAAATATTTCTCTTGGACCAGAAGTCTAAAAAGTTCATTTTGTAGGTTGAACATTATTATTTTTTTCTGCTTTTTATCTCATTGCTCCATATAGAGTCATGCAAGGCAAGGAAATTTCAGAACAAGGAAAAGAGAATGCTGGGAGCTGGAGTGTGATCAAAGTGATTGTAAGGAGGAACCAACATGAAAAAGACTGAAAGAGAGTCTTGCATTGAGAAACTTGATTTCTCAGTGAGATTAGAAACACGGTGAAGATCTCAACTCAGCGTTGCTTTACAACCTCGTCCTGGAAGTCCCAGCTAATGCAATGAGATGAGAAAATCAAAGGTGTAATGATTAGGAAGGAAGAAATAAAACTGTCTTCATTTACAGATAACATAATCATCCAGGTAGAAAATTCAAAATAATCAACAAAAATAATCACCCATAGGTGGGTGGAAGGATGTCAAGAACGCCCAAAAATCTAGAAAACGGACATCAGATGCTGAAAAGGATGTGGAGATGCAGCAAGTCCGATTACTAGTGGGAATGCAAACTGGTACGGTCACTTTAAAAGATAGTTTAGGGATATGATCCAGCAATCATGTTTCTTGGTATTTACCCAAAGGAGTTGAAAACTTAACACCCACACAAGAACTTGTACACCGAAGGTTATAGCAGCTTTATTCATTATTGCCAAAACTTGGAAGCAATCAAGTGAACGGATAAGTAAACCACAGAAGATTCAGACAATGCAGTATTATTCAGTGCTACAAAGAAATGAGCAGTGCTGAAACGAAGTGAGCCATCAAGTCACAAAAATACACAGGGGACGGTGGGGGAGGGATGAACTTAAATGGATATTAGTAAGTGAATGAAACCAATCTGAAAACGCTACGTATAGTGTGATTCTAACTATATGATGTTCTGGCAAAGCAACACTATGGAGACAGTAAAAATATCTGTTTCAGCACATGTGGGTGAGGAATAGATGAACAGTCAGAGCACAGAGGATTTTTATGGCTATGTAACTACTCTGTGTGATACTGTAATGTGAATACATGTCATTATACATTTGTCCAAACCATAGAATGTTAAGATACCACATGTTGACTGCAGATGTTGGGTAATGATGTATTAATGAAGATCCATCAATTGTAACAAATGTACCACTCTAGGGGGATGATGCTAGGGGAGGCTACGCATGTAAGGGAGCTAAGTATATATGGGAAGTCTATGTACTTGCCTCTCAACTTTGCTGTTAATCTAAAACTACTCGGAAAATAAAGTCCATTGAGAAAGAGAGTCAGCATTACTTTGCCAGCATAACTGCGTGGCAGTACGTCTGGAGCACTGTCAGCCTTCTGAGACTTGGTTCTCAGTATTTTACTTTGGGCTGTGTCACACAGGTACTGTCGATTGTCCACATAGCTGACACAGTCTCAAGTTTCCAGCTCCTCCAGAGGTCTGCTGATACTGCCTGATTAAAAATCCCCACCCTAAATCACATTGTTAGCCTCAGTGTGACACAAGGTTCACAGACACTCTTTCTGGGTATGCCACTCTAAGGGTTCAGAGACTTGACCCCAGAAGCCAAAAACAAAGGTCAGACCTCTCTTTGGATAAGATTATGTTCTTTATGACATAGGGACTACAGGAATTATATATGGAGCTAATTTGAGGATTATCAATTTTCTTATCAATTCTGAGAATAATGCTTTATTCTTCCTGCTGACAGCAACCTCCAGCCACCTTGTTGATACAACCTCTAGATGGTAATCCAGAAACAAAGTGATAAAGGGGAGTCAAACAATCATGATTACATTTGTAAAAATGATTTAACCCTCTTGTAAATTGACATTTTCAAACAAAAGGTTTGGTCATGCATAGAGAATATTTTTAAGATCTTGAAATTACAGCTACTAGAATGGCACACCAAAAATCTGAGGATTTAAAGCAAGAGCAATAACTTGGTTTCTGGAATGGGAATATGTTAGATTCCAGGAGATACAGAGCAGAGAAAGAAAAGAAATAATCTTTGCCTTTCAGAACTGCTGATGACTGAGGACTCACTTACTTACTTGGGGAGCACAGCAATCGTGAACAGGTTGTTTCCAGGAATACCGTTTGAATTCAGGGCATTGTACTTCTCGTGGAAACACCCACCATTAACTTGCCTCTCTTTTGAAAATATGGTCAATTGCAGTTGGGGGATGGTCATAAGAAACCTTACATGGGTAAGAAAACACCAGCTCAACCTTTAAAAGCATTCAAATCAGATTCAGTTACTGGCCAGCACTGTCAAAAATGACAGAAATGCTCTGACTTCCTTATTAAAGGGACAAAGTGATGTCTGTAAACATTAGAACATTCTGTCTTACCTGGATAAATCCCATGGACAAAATGCATAAGTTGATACAGAAAGTTAAGGTGAAAGCCCCCAATATTCTAGTCATTTACTGTTTAGGGGACGATCGTCTGGACACTGAGCAAATGGCCCAAGTCAGTACTTCAGGTTGGCCTCTTCCTGCTGCCTTCAGTCCTACTGATAGTAGCTTTAATTTAATACTGTGTAAGATGAATTGAATAAATTAGTTCACGGCGCTGTTTAGTAGATTAATTTAAAAAATTGGCAGAAGGTCATATGTATAGGAAAATTTGCCAGAAGATAAGATAATGTAGAAAAAATGTAAATAACTGTTGGGAGACAATTTACCACGATTTCTTGCATTTCTGCATAACTTGTATCAGTTTTTGTTCCAGAGTATCTTCTCAAGGTTGCTTGTATAACACACAGTCTTAGAAGATAGAGAGACATCCACAACCTTAGCTCCTCTGGAGCTAAGATGGGACAGATTTACTACCAAAACCCTTATAAGATTATCAGTTTAATAAACCCTTATAAGATTGTCAAGTTTCCTTATCTGTGGAGCAAACCCACTGCCTGTGGAGCATCTGTCTGAGCCTGCCTCTGCCTTATCCCCATGGAACTTTAGAGACAAGTTAAACAGAAGCAGATCTGAAACTCAGGCTCCCTGCTGTGTTCTGTGCAATCCAGTCCATTTTCTTTTTCCCACAGGTCCATGTCTTTTGCCAGCATATATGAAAATGTAGCAGGTTAAAATATTCAGCCTGCAAATAGGAGAAAATCTGAAATTCTTTGCTTTTTGTTGTTAAAGAGAGAACCCAAGAGGACTCATGTTACCTGATTTATTATAAAGATTCAGATAAAGTGAGGACTTCCTATACAGACAGCATGATAATGGTGAAAGTGTATAGATCAATGAAGTAGAATATAGAATACAAAAATGGAACCACATATATATTTGTAATTTACTTATTTATTTTTTATTTTATTGCATTATGTGTTTTTTGAGACGGAGTGCCATCGTGTCACCCAGGCTGTAGTGCAGTGGTGTGATCTCAGCTCACTGCAACCTCGGCCCCCGAGTTCAAGTGACTCTGCAGCCTCAGCCTCCCAAGTATCTGGAACTACAGGTGCATGCCATGGCATCAGGCTAACTTTTGTATTTTTAGTAAAAAGAGGGTTTCATCACATTGGCCAGGCTGGTCTCGAATGCCTGACCTCAGGTGATTTGCCCACCTTGGCCTTCCAAAGTGCTGGGATTACAGGATTGAGCCACTGCCTGGACAGGTAATTTATTTTTAAATTTCAACTTTGAAGTGATTGTAGATTCACAAATCATATAGATTTTAACAAGGATTACAGAGAGACCCTGCGTATCTGTTATCCAGTTATCTCTAATGGCGACATCATACAAAATTGTGGTACAGCATATAACCAGATTATCAACATTGTTGCAGTCAAGATATGGAATGTTTCCACCACACAAGCATTCCTCAGGTTGCCTTTTGTAGCAATGTCTACTTCCCTTGTATCCTCACCCTGTCACCTTAACTATCGGTGACTACTATTCATTTCTCTACTTGTTAAAGTTTGTCATTTTACAAAGTTATGTATATAGAATCACATTGTATGTAAACATTTAGGATTGCCTTTTTTTCACTTCACATAATTCTCTGGAAATTTACCTAGGTTATTATTTTTATTAGTAGTTACTCTTTTTTTTGTTGCTAAGTACAATTTTGTATATGGATGTACCACTGGTAGGTTAGCCATTCACATTTGGGGCATTGTAATTGCTTCCATTTCTTTGTCTATCATGAATGTTTGCATGTAAAAGTTTTTGCGTAAAAGTAAGTTTTGGTTTTGTTTGATTTGTCATTTTCAGATTTTCTGGGATAAATTTCCAAGAGTAAAATTACTGGTCATATGATAGCTGCATGTTCAATTTTCTAAAACAGTATCAAACGTTTCCTAAGTGGCCATGTAATCTTCCTTCTTAATTAATTAATTAATTTACTATACTTTAAGTTCTTGGGTACATGTGCAGAACGTGCAGGCTTGTTACATAGGTATACATGTGCCATGGTGATTAGCTGCATCCATCACCCCATCATCCACATTAGATATTTCTCCTAATGCTATTCCTCCTCAATCCTCCTACTCCCTGTTATACCTCCCTTAGCCACACACCCCTGACAGCCCCAGTGTGATGTTCCCCTCCCTGCGTCCATGTGTTCTCATTATTCAACACCCACTTATGTGGTGTTTTGTTTTCTGTTCTTGTGTCACTTTGCTGAGAATGATGGTTTCTAGCATCATCCATGTCCCTACAAAGGATACAAACTCATCGTTTTTTGTGGCAGCATAATATTCCAGGGTATATATGTGCCACATTTCTTTATCCAGTCTATCATTGATGGGCATTTGGATTGGTCTCAAGTCTTTGCTATTGTGAACAGCATGGAAATAAACGTAAATGTGCATGTGTCTTTATCATAGAATGATTTATAATCCTTTGTGTATATACCCAGTAATGGGATTGCTGAGTCAATTGGTATTTATATTTCTAGGTCCTTGAGGAACTGCCACACTGTCTTCCACAATTGTTGAACTAATTTACACTCCCATCAACAGTGTAAAAGCATTTCCATTTTTCCACCTCCTCTTCAGCATCTGTTGTCTCCTGACTTTTTAATGATCACCATTCTAACTGGTGTGAGATGGTACCTCAACATTGTTTTGATCTGCATTTCTCTAATGACCAGTGATGATGAGCTTTTTTAATATGTTTGTTGGCTGCATAAATATCTTCTTTTGAAAAGTGTCTGTTCATATACGTCACTCACTTTTTGATGGTTTGTTTTCTTGTAAATTTGTTTAAGTTTTTTGCAGATTCTGGATATTAGCCCTTTGTCAGATGGGTAGATTGGAAAATTTTTTTCCTAATACATTGATTGCTGGTTCACTCTAATCATAGTTCGTTTTGCTGTGCAGAAGCTCTTAAGTTTAATTAGATCCGATTTGTCAATTTTGGCTGTTGTTGCCATTGCTCTTGGTGCTTTAGTCATGAAGTCCTTTCCCATGCCTATGTTATGAATGGTGTTGCCTAGGTTTTCTTCTAGGGTTTTTATGGTGTTAGGTCTTGTGTTTAAATCTTTAATCCCGTTATTAGCTAGTGATAATGAAAGTTCTGGCTCCCTGTCTGGCCTCTTCTGGCATTACCCCTGGGAGTACTGTGGAGCCTCATTACCGTCTTGTGAGAGTGAACTTCTAATGTTCTCATTAAGCCTTTTTCTGTGTGTATGGAACAAAGACAACTATTTTTCTATAGTGTTTGGCTAAAGTGAAATCATTATTATTCAAAAGTTTCCTGTTTGTCCAGGCTACCCCTTGCATGGTCATTTCGCTAGTGAGAGCAATCTTTATTATTTTCTTTTTAAATCTGTGTGGCAATTTATTTTGACAAAGCTTCAAATAAAGTTCAGTGGGGAAAATCTGGTCCTTTAATAACTCAAAAGTGAAAACATGCAAATGTTCTTTAACAAGTAAATGAATAAACAAATTATGTAACATCCGTACAATGAAATACTAGTCAGCAATAAACTCAATGAATGGACACACAGCATGAACAAATCTCAGATCCACTATTCTGTGTGAAACAAGCCATAGGAATTATATGGTTCCATTTTGGTGACATTCATCCAGACAAAAGAATGACAGTGGAGAATAAATGAGTGATTTGGAGTAAGTGTAAGTGAGTACAGAGAGGGCAGTTATGGAAGTGTTCTACATCTTAATTTCATCTCTGGTTTTTGAATACTGTGCTGTCAAAACTTACAGGCTGTACAACAATAAGATTGAATTGTACAGAATAAAAAATAGGTAAAATAATAACACAGAAAGTCAAAACATGAGATTAAGCTTTTACGTGGCATTCACTGAGATGAATGGCAATACTGTAAGCTAACTGGCTATTTAAAAAAACATCTTATAACTTGCTGTGTATAGATACATAATTTTTCATTGTAATCATAGGTACAGATAAATATTCACTCATATTATTCACTGGGATCAACATTCTAGACAAATCTATCTGAAGAGTAAAAATACTTTTTAGAATAATTTTTAAAATTCCTTTTTCGTTTATGAAAATTACAATTTAAAAGAATTTTATCCTTGCCCTCATATTCTCATATGGCAGCAGTATAATCTTTCAAATATGTAAGTTATGTTCTGTCACCCTTTGCTTAAATCTTTGCAACATCTCCTTGAATCACTTAAAGTAATAACAAGTTCTTAAAATATTTTCTAAGGAAATTTATGACTTGGCTACTTTATTTCTCGCTATTCATTCCCCCACCCCCTGCACACTTCTCCCATTCCTTTGCAGTTACACACATCTTCTTAGAGAGTATCAGCCACAATAGACATGCTCCTTACTTACATCCTTTGCAATATCTTAATAATCTTCTATTTCCTGATGGATATGACTTCTTCTTGCTTGTACCAAATGTCATCTTCTTAGTGAAGTCTCATTTAAATGATAACATTGCTAGAGACACAGCCACCCATTTGCTCTGATCTACTGTAGCAGGAGCAGCTGTGGGAAATGGATCTCTCAAACACCAAATTCAGGAAGAAGAGGCATTTATTGTTATTACAGCCAACAGCCTGGGCGATAATTTATCCAAAACCCAGCTCGTCTAACAAAGGGAGGTTCAGCCTTTACATAGGCTTATACTTTAGATATTACAGGTGAAATAATCTTAGGTTCATAGTTTTAGGGCTCACATGTGAAAAGGTTTCTAGTTTGATCTTGTTTTGAGTAAAAATAGTGCCTTCTGGAGAGTTTCCCCAAGGAAACTGTCACCTACAGGAAGGTAAAATCGGAGGCGCCAGTCAGCCAACCTTTTCTTCTATTGAAATGCAGCTTGATAGTTCAAGGGGAACTTGATCTGAGAAGCCTGGGTCTCTCTCTTCACTACAAAGTATTGTTTCACTTATCACCTACCCTCTTCCACATGGTATATAACTGCTTTCTTCATTTTATTCATTGATTATTGCCTCTCCCCTAAACTTTAACTTCTTTGAGAGCAGGGAACTTGTCTATTTTGTTTTCTGATATATGCAAAGCACCTAGAAAGTACCTTGAAGATAGTAAGTGTTCAACACACAATTGTTAAGCAAATGAAAGACAATAAATGGACCCATATAGTCGTAAAACTGCAACACTTGCCTCTAAGTTTGTGTTTGTGGTGGAGAACAGCAATTTCTTTAATGATAGATAAACATGATTAAACACATATTTCTTGAAATTCTAAGGAAAAGTCCCTCCTCACCTAGAGATTTGGTACTAGTTTATGGTAACATTAGCATCCTGTGACCTAAAAGTTTCCTCTGACTTGAAGGCAAAGCAAAGATCAGTCTGGAGAGCTGGTCTAGATGTGGGTTTGTAAATTATGCCTATAAATCTTTGCTTTTAAGGAACACATTCAGCTCTGGAAAACTTATATTCCTCTTTTTATGATTTTTACAAAAGCAAGATCGCTTGGCTCCTACTTTAATACTCTTTAAGGTGTAAAAACAATAGTAAAAGGATTTTAAAATGTTGTGTTTGAGGTTCATGATGCCATACCTAAAATTTTATTTATAAATACCTGGACTGATAATGTAAAATACCCTGCTCATGGTTTTACATAAAAACACTTTTATGTCCATAAAGAAGAAAATTCTTACTCTTGGATCTTGTGATTTGGAGGATTCATAGTATAACTGAGAAAACAAGCCAGCTAAAGCCTTTGCAGTGTGCAGCAAGAGCTGAAATCGAAGTAAAAGGGTTGAAGGCAATTTTTTTTGCGTTTCAAGGCAATGAAAGTTCAAGAACAGAGAGATTGTTTCTGTATTTAGAGAGAGTGAAAATGAAACAGTCATTGCCTGCCTTGTAATATATCCCCAATGCTGAGAGAAGTTGAATGTTTTTCAATGATACTTCTTTATCAGAAACACCTGCTTCAGAAAGTTAAATGCAAAGCTGTTATTCTTCTCACTTGTGTGCCTGTTTCAGAAGGTGATATGAAAATTAACCTTTAAAATATTGAATATTGAACAGTATTGCTAATACAGTATGCAGATTTAGGAATGTTCATGGATTACAGGATTTTGTGGAAAGTATATTAACATCAGATAATTGTTTTTTATTTGTTTATTTATTTTTGAGACAGAGTCTTGCTCTGTCGCCCAGGCTGGCATGCAGTAACATGATCTTGGCTCACTGCAACCTCCACCTCCTGGGTTTAAGCAATTCTCCAGCCTCAGCCTCCCAAGTAGCTGGGACTACAGGCACCAACCAACCTGCCTAGCTAAATTTTGTATTTTTGGTAGAGATGTGGTTTCACCTTTTTGGCCAGTCTGGAATCAAACTCCTGACTTCAAATGATCCACTCACCTCAGCCTCCCAAAGTGCTGGATTACAGACAGAAGCCACTGCTCCTGGCCCGAGCCACTGCTCCCAGTCACATAAGATAATTTTACATTTAGAATAGAAATATCAACCAAATGCAATGGTGAAGTAAAATCTATGCCCTTAAGAAGTTGGTAGATGTCCAACTTAATGTTCCTGCTTAATTTTACACATTTTAAAAGAATATAGAATTTTTCTTTATTGTTTTGTGTTTGCAAGCTGATGCTTTTAAGTAAGCAAAGCCAGTGATTTACTGATTTACAAATGTTTGAATATGTAGTTTGCATGTGTGTTCTACACACTTTCTTATTTAATATTTTTGCAATGCAGTCAGTTATAGTTTGCATGAGATGCTAAAATAGAAACAGTACTAATACAATAGAATGAGAATTAAGGATTTAGAACACTGAATTTAGGTAAAGGGAAATCAAAGTAATTTATAATTGAATATTTCCTGTCCACAAGTAATTGTTTTTTCATAGTTTAGCAGAGTTTATACAATGTAGACAAGTGATTCAAAAAGCAGAAATTGGTCTTGCTATGAAAATTGGCGTAACACCTGCTAAGACATTCCAGGAACAGTGAATTGAAAGGGTTGCTGATTTGTGTGTGTGTGTGTGTGTGTGTGTGTGTCTGTGTGTGTGTGTCTGTCTGTGTGTGTGTGTGTGTCTGTCTGTGTGTCTGTGTGTGTGTCTGTGTGTGTGTGTCTGTGTGTGTGTCTGTGTGTCTGTGTGTGTGTCTGTGTCTGTGTGTCTGTGTGTGTCTGTGTGTGTGTCTGTCTCTGTGTGTGTGTGTGTCTGTGTGTATGTGTCTGTGTGCGTCTGTGTGTCTGTGTGTGTGTATGTGTCTGTGTGTGTGTGTGTGTGTGTGTGTGAAATGCATGTCGTTTTGCAGGAATCTAATAGATAAATGCAAACTTGAAAATAGCTCCCTTTTGACAACATCTTACCTTGGATATTACAATAGCACTGAAATGAATAGAATGCATCTCAATATGTGTTAATTGGGTTTGCCACCACACACTGTTCATCTTTATAGAGGTGTAGTGTCTACGAGGAATATCAGCTTTTAACACTTGGTGTATTGATTCTGTGCTTCAATTTCCCACTTTAACTCCACTATGTATCAGCATGGTGGCTTTCTTTTATTATTATATTTGTCGTTGTGGATTCTGACATGCAGCTAGAAATGACTCTGGAAATGTAATGTGATTAAAATGAACATATATCATTTATTTATTTTAACATCTTTCTCTGTTAAGAAAAAACTCAAAAGCAAAATAACCCACTTGGATAAGTTTTCATTTATTGGCATAGGAGAGTAATGAAGATTTATCAATTCTCATAAAGTGTCATAGTTAAAAAGACAATGATAAATCTAAGTTGGTTTAAAATCATATAAGTTAATTAAATAGATTAAGACAGATGCAGATAATGCATCCTTCATTTTCTCTTGTTAAATATAAATGCCTTTACTAGGAGAAGGTTTGAAAATACAGTTGATTCTATAAATAAATGGTGAATAATTGTGACATGGGATTTTCCAAAAACAGAGCCTTAGAAAAATAGTTGTGTTCAGACAGTTTATGTGAGAAGTGATTCCAAGAAGCACAGAGATGGGGGAGAAAGAGTGAGACAAGTTAGGAGGAGATGCAATATAAAGATGCTCCAGAGTTGCTGCCATGGGGTCGTTTAAGGCAAATGCAGAAATCCTCTCAGTATGGTGCCTCCCAAGCACTAGAGCTGGAGAATTTTTCCATTAGCTTGAATGGATATATTATGCCATCTCCGTTCCTCTTGATGTTCCTGCACTTCCAAATTGTGTTTATGTGTTACTGGGAAATCACAGGCAAAAATCAGAAAAAGGCATGTCACAAGATCCAGACAACATGTATGTGGTATGAGGTGACTGTAAGCCAGACGAACTTCACATTGTAATCGCAGCTAAAATAGAACAGAGAATCGTGGCTGTGCACTCAGCCACATACTGAAGGACATGCAGCTAATTCTGCTCAACTGAAAGTGAGCAAAAGTGCTTTAAACCACTTTAGTCCAGGGCTCTTGACACAGTGGGTGCATCTTTTTCATACACTCTTTCTCTTTCCTGGAAGATATAACCCGGATAATCAGAACAATCTATGGAATGGTGGAGCCATATCTACGAAATAACTTAGCTCCCTTAAGAAACTCCTTGAGCAGAGAGCTGTTTCAATGACCAAGGCAGCTCTCCTTGGAATTGTTACATAAGAAATAAATGAATTTGGTTATTTTTCAAACAACATTTTGAATTTCTTTTCAGGATGACATTCTTTTACTGTCTCAGTATGTCAATGTAAGATTTTTTTTTTCTTTAATGAAGACTATCGATATTAGTGTATATTTAGCTTTTACCAAGTGGGTACACATTTTACATGCAGTTTCTTATTAAGCCTTAAAAATAATTTATGGAGGTGTTATTATCATACTTATTTGATAAATGTGAGAATCGAGGTCCCAAGATTATAAGAAATGTGCCTGATTTCACAAAGGTTTAGTCTAGACAACCCTTAAACCAAAGATCTTTCTCCTCACAGAAAGTTTATAGAATTTTTTTTCTTTAAGACAATTCCAACATGTAAATCAAAGTTGAGCTCCTCTCTTGGTTTATGTTTCTACATGCTGCATCAGTCTTCCTCCATCATGAATAGCCATCTAGTAGCAGTGGAAGTTATCTGAGTTACATCGCACCAAAATACGTTACTAGCGACTCTGTAGCAACTACGATTCTGGCCTTCTCAGAAGAAAGAATTTAAGGGACATAGGGGAGACGAGAGACCAAGGAAGTTTTAGAGCAGGAGTGAAAGTTTCTTAAAAAGTTTTAGAACAGAAATGAAAGGAGGAAAAGTATACTTGGAAGACGGCCAAATGGGCAACTTGAGAGAGCACAAGTATGCAGTTTGACCTTTTGTTGGGGTTTATACATTGGGATTCTTCTGGGGTCTTGCATTACTTTTTTGCCGATTCTTCTCTTGGGGAGGGCTGCCTGCACATGCAGTGCCTGCCTAGCACTTGAGAGGGGAGCATGCACAGTGTGTCTGCTGGAGTTGTACGCACCTGGAGTTGTATGCATGAGGAGTTCTTTCCTCGCTACCCGAATGTCCCTGGGAGGTCATATACCAGTTACACGCTGCCATTTTGCCTCTTAGTCTGCATGCTTGAACCTGCTTGCTCAACTGCTGAGATCTTATTGGGAAGCTGCTGATCAACATTTTCAGGTTTTTTTCTATCTACAGGGAGACTGCCTTTGTCTGGCACTGACTATGGCCAATGATTATTTTAGAGAAACAGTTAACAACTGCCTGACCATCAGCTGATGGGTCGTCTGACATTCCTGGTGGCGGGGGAAGCCCTCTCCTGCCCTGCTCATGCCTTACTGGCTACCTACTGTGACACACATTGTCTTGAAATAAATGTGTGCGTTATCCCTATGCTTTGTAAAAGTTACCTTCATAAACTTCAAAGATGATTTGCAAACCCTATATTTGTCTTTGTCTTCTAGTTTTCTTCAGAATTTAGATCAAAACTTCTCTATTAAGGAGGCTATTTGCACAGATTAGTGTGGTCCCGTAAAATTTATTTTGACTTCATTAATTAATGTTAGATAGCAGTACGGTGCAGTTTTTAAGCGCTGGTTCTGAATCAAAGTGCCTGTTTGAATCTTCACTCTGCTACTTACCTTTTGTACCAAAGGCTGAGAATAATTTATGACACATAATAAGTGTTCACTATATGTTGATTAAGTAATCTGAGCTTTTGACTGATTTTTAACACTCTGCATACAAATTTGGACTATTGTAACTGCCCAAGGGGTTCTTTCTGCCCTCTGCATAAAAACAGACCACAGCATCTTAGTAAAGAAAGCGTTTGATAGACATTAGGCCAGCCACACCACGTGGGAGATGGCGTTGGGACTCAAATCATCTCGTGCAAAGCTGATGTTAGGGGATTTTCTAAAGACAGTTTGGGGGAAGGGGTGATGGTAGCCAGCTGTTTGCTACTGATTGATTGTATTGGAGATAAAATCATAGGAGGTGGGAGCCATCCTCCTGAGAGCTGAATCTCTTCTGGGTTGGGACCATAAGAGTTAAGTTGGTGGGTCCAAGTGGAGCCTTCGGGGTGGAACCATGGTGTCACACAGGCAAAAACCTGAAAAGATTTTCCAGGAGTAATTAGGAAGTTGCTTGTCTTCTCATAACCCTTACAATGCCTGACAAACCTTTCTGTCTGCACCTTAGCAGCAGTCCTGCACCTCTCCTCTCCCCAGACTGAAGCCCTCCCATTACCTTCACAAAAGCTGTTGAGGTTTGGGTGAGCCCATTATCATTTAAACTAAGGCCTGAATGACTTCCAAAATCAGCTTGACCCAGTAGCCTGGGATTAATCAAAGGAAAGGCAATATGGTGGTTGTGCTAGGTTAACTTACTAATATAATTAGTAAAATTTAGAACAATGGAAGAACATTGAAGAAATGTAGAATGGAATGAAAGAATAAAGAGAAAAAGATGCAATGTCGTGTATCAAATAACAACTGACATGTGAAAGACATTTCATAATATATAAAGTAACTTTTTATAATTCTTAACTGGTCTTTCATCAACCTTAAATATATAAGGTAAATATAGCTAGAGAGTTTGGAATGAACAGGTAAATTTAGGTTCATTTTTGCCATTTTTACCATTTGAACACTCAGCTACAAGACTGGTAAAGAAATAATGTGACAGTAGTGTGCTAATTACGTTTACATTTAGAAGTAATTATGAAAAATATGAACTTTATACCTTTTTGCAGAAAAGACAGCATACTGTATTTGTGGTTCCCTTATTTCTTACTTTTTCTCATAAGAGAGTGATAGCTTATTGTGTAGATGAGAGCACCTCAGTTTCCACCTATTGCATGCTCTTATTCCAAACCTCTATTCAAAAATGAGCAGAATTTTTAAGACATATTAATTTAGTTAGTATCTAAAAAGTGTATGCAGAAGTATACAAAAAAGTCCCACACACATTTAATATGTGCCTCAATTAGTATATAGATATATGGAAATATTCTATAAAGCATATATGGTGATTTCCAAAATCAGTTTTCAGTATGTTTTTCTGAAGAAATAATAATAGCATGTTTACACCTATAGTGATCCTTCTGTCTGCTCTTCATCTTCAGTGTTTTCCTGTCTGGTGGAGAAAGCAAATATCATTCTTTTGAAATTGTTATTCTCAAGTTTTTGTTTATACCTTGGTACCAGCATTTTTAAATTTCTTCCGTGTGCTCAAAGGGAATGACTGAGGATTATATTTTTATTCTTACATATTTAACCATTTTCTTTTTCTCTTTTTTTTGAGACAGAGTTTCACTCTTGTTATCCAGGCTGGAGTGCAATGGCGCAATCTCGGCTCACCGCAACCTCCGCCTCCTGGGTTCAGGCAATTCTCCTGACTCAGCCTCCTGAGTAACTGGGATTACAGGCACGTGCCACCATGCCCAGCTAATTTTTTGTATTTTTAGTAGAGATGGGGTTTCACCATGTTGACCAGGATGGTCTCAATCTCTTGACCTCGTGATCCACCCGCCTCGGCCTCCCAAACTG
>CAUYOR010172641.1:0-23912 GCA_963573925.1 Callimico goeldii | reverse complement strand
GTTGGACACACTGCCTCTCCCTTTGATGCCTCCGTACACTCAGTATTGGTGGACATGCAGCCCACTCCATGGATGCCTCAGAACACTCAGTATTGGTGGACACACAGCCACTCCCATGGATGCCTCAGAACACTCAGTATTGGTGGACATGCAGCCCACTCCATGGATGCCTCAGAACACTCAGTATTGGTGGACATGCAGCCACTCCCATGGATGCCTCAGAACACTCAGTATTGGTGGACATGCAACCACTCCATGGATGCCTCAGAACACTCAGTATTGGTGGACATGCAGCCCACTCCCATGGATGCTTCAGAACACTCAGTATTCGTGGGTGTGTAGCGCACTCCCATGGATGCTTCTTTTGGGGAATATTGTATAGGTTAAAACTCTGGGCAAATGTTGTCTTCCAGAATGTTTTGAATGATAGAAACAGAATGGAATGAAGACTGTACATTCACATAAACATGACTCATTCTTTTTCCTCTTACGGAGTTACTCCTGTGGCCTCAAGGCTAATTCAATGTGTGGACCTTCCTTCTGATGGGCACCAGGTAATGGAGACATTCTTCCTGGCCTTGAGTATTGACTCCGCAGTGGTGAGCAGCACGTGTGATCCGTGGAGGAGCCGGAATCCAGGGAAACCAGTCTTTAGATGCCATGCGTGCCCCTCACGTGGGGCTCAGAGGTGAAGCACCTGCACGGAGATTTTCTACACTTTTCCACAACACTGAAGAGTTTGGTTAAAAAAAAAAAATTAGAGTGGAACAAAACAAGGCTCCCTAACTCTTCTGAATGAGCAGAGGGTAAGAAAGGGTCAAACATCCACCAACCCCGAGTACATTTAATCACTGCACAGAACTGTTTCTTTTGTGTATTTCCCTGGTGCTACTTTTGCGTTTTAGCTAAGCACTTTAGTTTTTCTTTGTCACATAGTTTTGTGAAGAAAATGTGAGGAACAATAAATGCAGTCAAAGAATCCTGCCTGCAGCTCTTTAATAATCTCCAACTTCTTACTATTAATTCTACCTTTTCCAGCTTTACGGAGGCATAACAACAAATAAGTTACATATATTTAAGGTGTCAAACTTGACATTTTGATATATGCATATGATGTGAAATGATCACCACAGTCAAACTAATTAACATGTCAATAACCTGTCATGGTTACTAGATTTTGGGTTGCGGTAACTCTTACGATCTACTCTCTTAGCAAATTCCAGCTGTGCAATAGGCATTGTTACCACAGTCACTGAGTCTCCAGAACTTACCCATCCTGCATAACTGAAACATTGAGCTCTTCAACAGACATCTCCCCATTTCTTTCACACCCCAAGTTCAACTTTTTTACATTTCACTTCTAAATGAGATCATACAGTATTTGTCTTTCTCTGTCTGGACTATTTCACTTATATGGCTACATTTGATAGCGTATTTTCTTCTTTTTTCTACATTTTCTTAGTAAAGTTTTGTTTTAATAATTTAAAAATCTGTCTTTCAGGCTGGGCACAGTGGCTCACGCCTGTAATCCCAGCACTTTGGGAGATCAAAGTGGGCAGATGACGAGGTCAAGAGATCAAGACCATCCTGGCCAACATGATGAAACGCCATCTCCACTAAAAGTACAAACATTAGTTCGGTGTGGTGGTACGCGCCTGTAGTCCCAGCTACTTGGGAGGCCGAGGCAGGAGAATCACTTGAATCTGGTTGGCGGAGGTGGCAGTGAGTCGAGATTTTGCCATTGCACTCCAGTCTGAATGACAGAGCAAGACTCTCTCTCTCAAAAAAAAAAATTCTTCTTTCACTCTATCTGAGTAATCTAACTGAAAGGCTATTCAGTGAAAAAAAAGAAGTTGAGGGAGGGAGTATTCTAAAAAAAGGATTTGCACAGCCGCATCTACCATCTACAGAAATACTTCATTGAAGTAGTTGATTGTTTTTCTTTTGCCTTCAAGAATAGGAAACAACACTGGTGTCTTGACAGCCTGGGCCATTACACCCAGAATGGTAACAGCCCAGAGTTTAAGTGGAAAACAGATTACGATTTTTTTTAAAAAATCAAACATTCAAAATATATGTCTCTTAGAGTATTTTTAATACATCGAATAAATTTTGTTCTTCCAGTCTATCCTACACATTTTTGTTCAGCAAGTTTCCAACCCATTTTTCAGAACAGAAACTTGGCATGTTGCAATCCTAAACATCAGTCATCAAAGCTCAACATGGTACTGAGCCACCCTTCGATTATTTGAGCATGAAATGGGACTGGAATCTTGTTGACTATCTGCCAATCATTTCTCCTTTAGTGAAAATAATAATGGGCCATCCTTATGTTTAAGTGGACAAAGCTGCCCATGTGGTGTTCATGATTTGGCTACGGAGGAGTTGTTGAAAGTCTCAGTAATTCTCCCTATTTTCTACCTTGCTTCCTATGACACTCGGAGGCTCCACCTTCTGGTAACAGCAATTTGTACTGCTCCTTATGAGTGCAAATAACTCTAGGCTAGGCAGCCAGGAGTGAAGGGCAGCATGCAGAAACCATGTGGAACCATTTATTCCTTAATGTTCATCAGTTTAACAGAAAAAGACTATGCTAGACAACTGAGATGGCTTGAAAGGAACATGAAAGACAAAGCTGGAAGAACCAAAGGTAAAAATATCGAAAAGTCCGAGGGCCAGGTGGTCACAAAAGCTCAGTGACTGCTATATGGTGTGAGTACCTGGAAAGCTGGGATCAGTCAAGGATAGGACCCTTGAGAAGGCCAGCGGGCACTGGAGGGCCAGAGCTGAAAGAGGCAGGAAGTTCAGGGGTACTTTGTGTTTAGGCAGAAAGTAAATCAGACTGTAATTAAACTAGCCCTTCTCCATTTCCAAGGATGAAAACCTATCATACCAATGTGGTGGTTGAAAAATGAATTGCAACACAATGAGAGATATTCACGTCAGGAGAGGGGCAGCGCCTGTGCATTCAGGATCAAAACCGCAGGTGTAACATTACTGTTGATAGAGGCATCTCCGGCCGTGGTCCACCTGAGCTATCAGCCCGCCCAGCGGCACCCCGCCCCCACTTCTGCAAAACCCTGCGTCGTCATGGCAACCACTTCCTGAGACTTGACACTTAGGCCTGCAGACTATGGGTCCTGACTTAAATGATTTCATTTTTTAAAAAGACATAAATTGATAGTGCAATAAAGTCTAGTTTAAAGATTCCTTCCATCTGTGCCACAATGGCTCTGGAGATTCCCCTCCCCCAGGTGGAAAAAGAAGACATTTCATTTTAAGTAAAAACAGTGCCTTTAAACTTATTATTCATGTGTTTACCAACTTATTCCTTAATGTGCTCTTTCTCTAGAAGCTAACGGGGGACATGGGACTCTCTGCGGCTCAGTCTGCTGCACAGGCGAAAGCCTCACTGGTGGGGGCCACTGGAGTGTGACTGTGGCCAGGGGCTGGCGGCTGAATGAGTCACATCCTCAGATTCCGGGCTGGAGCCTGTCCCTGTGGAGGGCTCCCTTGCTGCACCCTTGCTGCTTCCAGGTAACCCCCTCCTCAGGTGCTGAAGGGTCAAGGAAGAGCCCGGATGGCCAGGCCTGCTTCCTGAGGCCACGCACCTCCCCTCCTGCCCTGGACGGCCTTGCTGTGTTTTGTCTCTTAGTGTGAAATTGATTCGCAGGAGAGTGCTCCTTCTCTTTCCATTTCCCCTGACTACATCAGAGCAGCATCATCTTACAGCGCTGCTGCTGTGGCCTGGAGTACTCGTTGGAGCCAGCACTGGGCTCACAGGGTCCCCCAGCCGGCCACCAGGTCTCCTTCCTCCATATTGGTCTCAGGTGGGCTGCCGCCTGCCCGTTTCTCCCTTGAGCATTCAGTGCTTTGTGGGAGTTGCTTTTGCTCACAGTGGATCTTCAGTGGGGGCCAGTCCACAGCATCTCAGGCACATCCCCTGAGCCTCTGCAGGTATCAGACCTTTCCCACTCACCATACTGTCTGATCCTCACAAAAGCCCCATGAGAAATAGGATGCTAGACTCTGTGTAGAGGCGACAGCCTAGGCTGGAGGAATCTAAGGAACTAGTCCAAGAGTCCTCACTAGGAGATGGGGAGAGGGCTTCAGCCCATGCCGTGGCTTGTCAAGTGGGCACCAAGCCGCCAGCCACTGCACACCAGTGACAGGCACCTGGCAAGCCTGATAGAGAGGGGACCCTGCATAGTCCTTGCCTGGGGAGAAGAAGAAAAAGGGAAAATACGCTTGACTCAAGACGATCTTGTTGCTGAGCGGATAGAGGTAGAGACCCCATCGGAGACAGCGGCAGTAGCCAGAGTGGAGGAGCATTCAAGGGAGCTCATGGGGACACAAGAGAAGGCGGAAACACTGTGAAGACCGATGGGCTGCAGACCTGAGGGCGCCTGGGCTCTGGGTGATGGAAGGATGGATGTGCAAGAAGCAGAACTGACTTTTAGAGACAGAAAATGACCTGCTAGCAGAACGCTGCGCTGAGCACCCAGCCAAAGCCATGGAGCCAGAGAGAGAAACACCAACAAGGGGCAGGAGGAGGAGGATTGGGAGCCCTTGGTCACCATGGGTAACCGAAAATACACAGAGTAGATGCTGTCTTTTTTTAAGAGGAATGAATGTCACCCAGATTAAGCAGTCTCAAGAACGTCAGCTAAGAAGTACCCTGAGGGGGGCCACACATCTCACTTTAAAGATGATTAGCAACATCCTGGGTTCTACCCACTACACACCAGCAGCACCCACATCTCCCAATTGTGACAACAAAAATGTCTTCAGATACTTCCACAGGTTCTTTCAGCTAATAATACCAGCTCCAGCTAAGAACCACCGCTCTAGAGAATTCAATTAATGAGTTTATTATTTTATTAAACATTTAAGTCATTTCCAATAATTCTTTGTGATGAGCAGCTTTGGATATACATACCTCTTATTATTTATACACATTCTTAGAAAGAGAATTGTGAAAAACGGGTAAAAACCTGAGCAAACTGCAAGTCAGTAACTCTCCTTGCATTCCTAAGAGAAGTGAAGTCACAGGGCAGAACCACCATCCCTGAAATGGACAGGCTTACAGGCACATAGAAAGAATCGCAGTTGACGGGGGCAGATACCCACAAGCTAAAACCTCTGTGGGAACCAGTGCCAGGGCAGGGAAAACTGAACTATAATTGAGGAATTGCTGAGGCTCGGTGTGGAAGATTCTCTCTCTTTTTTTTTTTGAGACAGAGTTTTGCTGTTGTTGCCCAGGCTGGAGTGCAATGGCACGATCTCGGCTCACTGCAACGTCAGCCTCTTGGGTTCAAGCAATTCTCCTGCCTCAGCCTCCCGAGTAGCTGAGACCACAGGCGTGCACCACCATGCCCAGCTAATTTTCGTACTTTTAGTAGAGACAGGGTTTCACCTTGTTGACCAGGATGGTCTCGATCTCTTGACCTCGTGATCCACCTGCCTCGGCCTCCCAAAGTGCTGGGATTACAGGCATGAGCCACCGCACCCGGCCTGGAAGATTCTGAGAGACAGAAACTCCGGGGGACCCAACCATTGAAAACTCCCTCGCTTTTGTGAATTTTACATCCCGAAGCTCTACCTTATTCTTACAGTGAATATCAGAGAGGAGGCCCCTTGTGCTGCAGCAGAAGGAGAGGACAAGGAACCATTATGAAATACATCACAGTGTCCGGTTCTTCTTCGTCAAGGCTGCCCTCAGTAGACACTGTTCAAACAGAGCCTAACCTGCTGGGGTCTTATCAGAATGCTCCCGACCCGAGGGCAGGGAAATATCAACTCCAGCCCACCGAAGGCCGTGCATCCCACCTCAGTGCAGAAAACTGAGAAGTGCATGTGAAATGCAGTCAAGTCCCACCAGCTCACTGAAAGGCTGAGACCCAATTGCAGGGCTAGATGAAGCTTCGCCACCTGCCACCCTGCCACCACAGGACTGAAGGCCTATTTACAGCAGTTTCTCTTACCCGGTACATCCTGTCTGACTATCAAGAAAAAAAGTACAAGACATCCTAATAAGCACAGTTTGCCCTGTAAGCCAGAAAGTAACTGAGACAGGTTTCCATCAATGTAGAAGTTTACTTTGCCCAAGTTAAGGGTATTCCTGAGAGAGGTGCCTGCGCCTTTCTTCAAAGATGATTTTTGAGGGCTTCAACATTTGCATGGAAAAAGCAGGCTGGAGGGGAAAGAGGGAGGTTATGGTAATCCACATGTTGCAAGAGAAAAGGAGCAGATAGAGGAACAGTCAATTATGTATGAATCTCACGCTCAGTAAGGTGAGCACAGAGTGGAGCACAGGTGACAGTCTTCAACCTTTTGTCTGTAGCTATCTGCTTAGGGCAAAAGGAAAGGCTCTTTCTTGGATGGCCCCACTTTCAGCCTAATTTTTCTTTGGGCAGAATGAATTCGGGTCTTAAGTTTTCCTCTCACAGAAGAAACAGAGCAAGTGTCAGAATGAGACTCAGCTATGGAAGGGCTATTAGAATTGCTAGACCAGGAAAGCATTTATTTTTTAAACATCAGGTTTTTTGGGGAACAGGTGGTGTTTGGTTACATGGATAAGTTGTTTAGTGGATTTCTGAGATGCTGGTGTGCACTCGTCCCCCTCCCACCCTTCCCCTCACCCCAGAGTCCATCGTATCATTCTTATTTAGGAATGTAAAACAATAATGATGAATATATCAAGGGGTCTAATGCATAAAGCAGACAACACACAAGAGCAGATGGGCAATATGAGCAAAGGGATGAAAACTCTAAGAAAGAACCAGAAAGAAATGCTCCAGACCCAAAGCACTGTCAGAGCCATGAGGAATGCCTTTGAGGGGTTTGCGAGGTGATGGACACAGCTCAAGAGAAACATCTCTGAGCCTGAGAAGATAGAAAAAGAAAACTTTAAAACTGCATGCAAAGGAGAAAATAAAACAGAAATAATGGAACAGACTATTCAAGAACTAAAGGACAGCTATAAAAGGGGAAACAGGCACAATGAGAAAACAAAGAGAAAGAGAGAAGGAAAGAAAACGTCTTCAATACTTAAAGTTAATTTACTTTTAATAATAATTTAAATGATTAACTTAAAATATTCACTTGACAATTTACCCAAATTAATGTCAGACATGAAATCACAGATCCAGGAAGCTCAGAGGACCTTGAACAGGATAAATCTGAACATATCACTGTCACTCTCCTGAATAGCAATTATAAAGAAAAAGAAAATCCTGAAAGAAGCCAAAGGAAAGGAAATTGCTGTTATTCTGAAGACTCTGACGCTTACTTTAGAGAGCTCAGAGGACAGCGTTGCCCACGCTTCTGAAAAACACAGGCAGGGATGATGATAAAGCAAAGACATTTCAGCAGGAGAATGTCGGAGCCGCTCTGGACAGTGAGTCTCTGATGTGGGAGATGCCAAGTCATGAGAGCATAGTGTCTGTGATGCCAGGTGACTGAGTTCCAACCATCCAGTGAAGAAAACTATGCATAAACGCCAATCAGTTCCAGGTACTCGCTGGATTAAGTGAGTACTTCCTTATGACCAAGTCCTCCCAAATCCCTGGATTTTCTTCGAGTTTCCATCTCTAAATGTTTGTTTCATTTGTTTAAAATAAGTCGCGGGATCTTTCCACTTACAGCATCATAATAGGTAGAGTCTGGGCCTCTTTCAGGCTTGGAAGAAATCTGTCTTCTGATGAAACCCTCCAGGCTGTTGAGAAACCTGAACAAAGAGTAGCTGCCCACAGAGGTGACGTGAGAGCACAGGCAGGTGACAGCAAGGAACGCCGGGAAGGGAGAAACCACGAGGGCTTTAGGACATCCGTGAATCAGAACGATAACGTAAACTGATCCCAAGAAGAGAGAAGAGGCACAGATAAATTGTTTACATCATCTGCTTTAAAAATACTACACATGGCCGGGTGTGGTGGCTCACGCCTGTAATCCCAGCACTTTGGGAGGCTGAGGCGGGTGGATCACGAGGTCAAGAGACCGAGACCATCCTGGTCAACATGGTGAAACCCCGTCTCTACTAAAAATACAAAAAATTAGCTGGGCACGGTGGTGCGTGCCTGTAATCCCAGCTACTCAGGAGGCTGAGGCAGGAGAATTTCCTGGACCCAGGAGGCGGAGGTTGCGGTGAGCCGAGATCGCGCCATTGCACTCTAGCCTGGGTAACAAGAGCGAAACTCCGCCTCAAAAAAAAACATGTTCCATGATAAATCACAGAGTATTTAATCAACAAATCAAAGGGTAAGTGCCCTCTGTGGGAAGATGATATGCTAAGGTTCATTTTAACCAAGCGCCTTCAGCAGCTAGTAAGGTCCTACATACAGTGGGTGAGTTCCAGGTTAGTGCAGTGTCTCTGCTCATGCACACACACCCGTGTGCATATACATGCACCGCCATAATGCTATTCATTTTTCCTTCACAGCTGATAATAATGGAAATAACAATAGCTACACTCCATCAAAAGCTTGCAGTGGGTCACTCACTGTGTTAAGCCCCTTTCAGACATAATCTCATTTAACACATCTTTTTCTTTTCTTTCTTTCTTTCTTTCTTTCTTTCTTTCTTTCTTTCTTTCTTTCTTTCTTTCTTTCTTTCTTTCCTTTCTTTCTTTCTTTCTTTCTTTCTTTCTTTCTTTCTTTCTTTCTTTCTTTCTTTCTTTCTTCTTTCTTTCTTTCTTTCTTTCTTTCTTGTTTTGAGACAGGGTCTTGCTCTGTTATCCAGGCTGGAGTGCAGTGGTACAATCTCGGCTCACTGCAACCTCCACTCCTGCAGGTTCAAGCAATTCTCGTGCCTCAGCCTCCCTAGTATCTGAGATTACAGGCAGGTTCAAGCAGTTCTCATCCCTCAGCCTCCCTGGTATCTGGGATTATAGGCAGGTGCCACCACGCCTGGCTAATTTTGTCGTATTTCTAGTAGAGACGGGGTTTTGCCATGTTGCCTACACTAGTCCCAAACTCCTGGCCTCAAGTGATCCGCCGGCCTCAGCCTCCCAAAGTGCTGGGACTATAGGTGTGAGCCACCATGCCTGGTCCCCTCACATCCTATTAACACTATTTCACAGACTATGAACCTGAGCTTGGGGAGACTTTATAATATAATGTGGTCACACAGCTGGTGGGTGAAATTCCACTGAGGGTGATTATTTCATGGACACCTATCTTTCCCGCTAGATGGTTAATTCCACAAGGGAAAGGTGGTGTCTACTGGACTCTTTGTGCCAGGCATATAGTAGGTGCTTAATATAAGCTTCTTGAATGGATGAAATCAAGAAATATTTTTGTTGGTGATGATGCTGGCGGTGGCTCCACTAAATCCCTTTAAAACAGGACTTATGTCATTGTGAGGTGACTGAGGCAGACCTTGGGAACACAGGAGGTAAACCAAAATAGTCCCAGATTAAACTGAGAGATGTGGAATGAGAACCCTTCCTCTCAGTGCATAGGTGACCTTAAGCAGATTCTTTACTCTCTCTGCGGCTGTTTTATGGGTCATTAAGGAGGGGCAGGGTTTGGGGGATGGCTCTGTTGAACATGGCAGCCCAAACACAAATAACAATAGGTATTTACCTGTGTTTTCTTATTTTTAAAAATTCCAAAATTTCAGTAAATGAATTTATAAGAGTTTATAAACCTAACAAGACAAAGAGAAGAGAGAAGATAGTAGCAACAAAATTTAGAAACCAAAGAGATGAAGGAATTGTAATAAACTTAAGGAGAGAAAAATAAAATTCAAGTTAAGCTGGAAGTGGAAGAGGCCAGAATGAAGCCCAGGTATTCTGTAGAACATCAGAAAGGCTCACGGCTGGAGGTGCCTCTCAACACAAGGGCATGGCTGGGACTAGATAGGATGAAGGTTTAACGAATAATTGGACTCACAAATTTCCATCCCCCCAAGGAAACAAATTTCCATCCCTCCCTAGACCACACTAGCAAGCAACACCCCTATTCCATTCCAGCAGAAAACTGGAGGATTAGGTGGTTAGGACCAAAGGGTCGTGGGACTCAGGGTCTCCAGGTGCCTTCTGTGGCTGAGAGTGCAATGTCGAAAACAGGGAGCCCCCAAGAAAGTCTCCGGCATAAGTGGTGAGAGTCTTAGCACCGTTTCCCACTGCCCTCCATCAACGTTCCATCAAGTTTATACCCTCCAGGCAGAACACTGGAAAAAATTTCTCTGGGGAACATCAAAAGCCCAAGAAAAAATGACCTCTGGATATTGAAATAACTGGGAGTTCCCCATTGAAATGGCCATCCGCAGTCCCCCAGAGTGAATCCCACACTGGCAAGACCTATCAATACAGGCAGCTTCTCATCACCTTTTATGCTTCAATTAAGAAACAACTGCGCAGAAAGCCAAGGACCCTCACACATTTGAGAAAAGTCCAACATGAGAGACAGAAACCACAATAACAGAGATCGGGGAAAAAAACCTAAAGAAAGCTGTAATTAATATTCTCAGCATGATAAGAGCACACATGGCAACCATGAAACAAAAACACGACATCGTTTTTTTAAAAAGAAATGTGCAGATATTAAAATATATATATTGAGAATTTAAAAGTATAGAAGGAGAAAGGAAAAATCCAATGAAGTTCTCAAAAATGAAGTTAAGGAAATCTCATGAAGTACAACCAAAAAAGGTAGGAAACAGGAGGGGAAAAAAGAAAAGAAAATCAGCTCATAGACCCAGAAAAATCAACTAATAGAGCTTCAGAAAAAGAAAGCAGGACTCAAAAGGGCAGCAGGGAGCAGGGAAACTTAGTGAAAATATCCCAGAGCCAGGGGGCTCGAGTCCAGATTTAAAGTACAGTTCAAACCAAGAAAAAAGGCTCACAGACTGGGTGTGGTAACTCATACCTGTAATCTGAGCACTTTGGGAAGCCAGGGTGGGCAGATAGCTTGAGTTCAGAAGTTCAAGACAAGCCTGGGCAACATAGTGAGACCCTCATCTCTACAAAAAAGGCATGATAGCTTATGCCTGTGGTCCCAGCTACTCGAGATGTTTGAAGGGTGACTTGAGCCCTGGAGGCAAAGGTTGCAGTGTGCCCAGAACATGCCTCTGCATTCCAACCTGGGCAATAGAATTAGACCCTGTATCAAAAAAAAAAAAAAAAAAAAAAAAAGACTCACACCCAGACACACCATTGACAGCACTGTGATGTTTTAGAACACAGGGAATAAACTGTGGACCCTAAGTGCCTCCAGGGAGGAAAAGCCAGTCAATAACGAGATTGAGAATCAGAATCACCTTACATTTCTCAATGGCAACAATGAAGCAAACGAGAGGGAAAGGGGAAATGACTTTAAAATCCTCAGGGAAAATTATTTACTACTGGTGTTCTACCAAGTCAAACTATGGATCAAATGTGAAGGGCAGAACAATGCATAACACATGTTTTCACAGGTCTGTTTACCACGTTCCCTTTCTCCGGAAGGTGTGCAAGGATGATCTCCACACAAATAAAGACACAAACAACAAATGGGAAGACATGGGAGTGAGAAACTCGGGATCTAATGCAGGAGACAGGTAAAGGGAACTGCTAAAATGGTGATGGAGAAAGATTCCAGAATGACAGAACACACACAACAACACGGAGATACATATGTTCGTGTGTTCCTAGATTCATGCATAAACACACATGAGTTATCGGTTGTGACTATATATGTTCCCAGTAAGGTAAACGCTGGATGTTACATTTTTTTTAATGTTATCAAGAGATGAAGTAGAGAGGAAATGGCTTGGTAAGAAAGCTAAATCATGGTCTGCTATAGCAGAAAGTTGATGAGTAATATCTAACACTGAAAAATCAAAAGTCAAAGTATACCTGCACGGCACTTGGAAATACAAAAGTAAATGGGAGGAGAAACAGTGAAAGAATGAAGATATGTTAATTGCCTCTGGGAATGAGGATCAGAGGTGGAGCAGAGTAGGATCCAGGATTGTCTCTTTTGGTTATAAATTTTATAGAGAAATTGGAATGAGCTAATCTGCAGTTCTCTGAGTTTCTAATTGGATTTTAGGACATCTATTTTGTAAAATGAGTTAAATTTGAACTCCAAAAATCCTACATGAATCCCTCTTGTCATAATAAAACCTCCCTTGTCTCATCCTTAATGGAAGAAACGGCTTATCCTTCCCCATCTGAGCCAATGCCAGGATTACGCATTCCCATATTGTTGGACGCCAACCAGGCTCCTACACAATGATGTACATGTTTCAGTTTTCAGCATTCCTATTTGAGCAGAGGTTTGGTTTAGGTTCGTGTCATAAAAGCAAGTCAGTGATGTGCCTCAGTGAAGCAGACATGGAAATATGGAAAGTCAAACTGCTTATTTAAAAAGAGAATTAAAAAACATCCTTTGCTATTTCAATGAGCCCTCAATTCTCAAAGGAAGCTTGCGGAATCTCCTTGACCATCACTAACTAGGGAGCATTTGCAGGAAAAATAGGTCATATCTCGGCTAATCTTATTTTAAATGGAAATTTCTCTGTGATGCACTGTTGAATGATAGAAAACAGAAACAATTGCATCTTTGAGCTCCAGGCCTTTGGCTCCGTGAAGTTAGAAATAACTTGACTGGTATTCTCTGGCCGCCCCCTCCTTCTTCCTCCACATCTTTTCTTTTCCCACTTGATGACCTCCAGGTGAAGTAATTCCATGTCTCTCTCAGTTGTCACCACTTCACTTTCCAATGCAGGCAACCCTCAGGAGCCCCAACATGGGAAACAAAAAGAGATTCTCCCCTCCCCAGCAGAGCGCCTCCCTTGGGGAGCAGGTGTCTTGATGAGGATGCAGGACCGGCTCTGTGGATGCAGAGAGTGATGGATGTGAGGGGCAGGCATGTGTGCTCTTACAGGGCTCACAGCTTTCATTCTCATAACGAAGACACATGCAGTTGACAGGAAAATGGCTGTCTCCTTAATGTTCCTTGTTACAGCGTCGCAGCATGCTCCAAATGCCAACCTCAAAGTGCAAGAGGTCTGCAACAACTGGGAGTCTGGGCAGGGAGACCCCAGCACAGCCCTGGTGGCCGTGAAATTCGCTGTCTGCCCCATCACCCTTGTAATCCGACCCCAGAAAAGAGCTGCAGCTCCACTACCTTCTAGGAAAATCAAACCTCTTGTGGCCGCAATCTCATGGCCTAATTTCAAGGCAAATAAAACAGTCCAGAATCAGATGGGGGAAAAGATAGAGCATGAAAATACCCTTAGCTGTGTCCCTGTTTTTTCTAATATCTATAATGTGAGTGCCTCGTCTTCTAACACAAATCATCCCTACCCATTTCATATCTCCATCCAGCTTCCTCCCCGAAAGATAAACTATGTGTCAGCTGAATACAGTTTATTAGCCTGTAAAGGCTAATTAAATCACCTAATTTCAAGACCCTGTACTTTCTAAGGTTCAGTGGATTTTAAAAATGTTATTGACCTACAGAGGGTAAATGAGCCAAAATATTAACATTCTTAGAAGAGTTCATTCCAACCATGCTGTGAGATGCATTCAGCACCAGGACTGGGGAACTTTGAGAGGGATCTTAGGAATGTCCTCATATCACATCTTGTAGATTTTACCCAGCAACTGTTTATTGAGTGGGCACACTGGGCCAGACACTCAGAAGTTTTCCGAGATGCCTGGCATAAGACTTCTGCCATCAAAAAAGCTCCCTGTGCTAAAGAAAAAAAAACCTATTACTGAAAGAAACATGAAATAAAGTCTCCTAGAATGCCACACAGTCCTATGGGAATAACAAGGAGAGAGCAGTTCATCCTGACTGAGGAAGCCTGGGACAGAGGAGGTCACTCTTAAGATGAGCCTTGGGAATACACATTGCTTCCAAAAAACTGGATATGGAAAGAGGGTGCACCAGACAGGGAGAGGGTAGAAGTAGAGGCCCAAGAAATCAAGTGGACGTGACCCATTAGGGAATTCTACAGCCCATTAAGTGCTCTAGAGCTGATGCCCACTGGCCTCTATCTGCAGATGAATTCTCTGAGCAGGTGGCTCAGGGAATATGCAGAAGAATATAATGATGATGGAGCCTAATACTGGGTTTTCATAAGTCACAAGCTTTCTAAGTCCCAGTTTTCCATCAGAATAAAGCAGTTAGACTAAACGAAGGTCTCTGCAGTTTTGTAATTCCATGAGGCTGAGAAGAGGACAGCTGAGTGCAGAATGAGAGATTCTTCAATGCCAGAACAAGACACATGGACTTCTCTCTGAAACAGATGGAAAGCCACCGCAGGTTTTGTGAGCTGAGTTGTGACATGGCCTGGCTTGTTTAAATGGTGGCAGCAGCAGAGTAAAGACGAACTGGAGAGGCCAGATATTAGGGGCAGGTGCAAGGAAAAACGAGATCCCTGACTTCAGGCCATAAGGTAAAAGAAAGCAAACTCCACTCCCCATGCCATAAAATAAATAAGAAGAAAGAAAATGGCTTTCCTTGCTAGACCTAGAATAGACATCGGCAAGAATCTGGACTATTACCCTCTTCTCTTTACAGATTAAAAAACTGAAGGTCAGATAACCTGACCGGTGCAGAGCAGGTCCAGAACTCTGGTTCCTGAACACCCTGATCCCAAATGAGGGCAAACCATTTAATCTACATTTTTCAATACTCTGGGCTATTTAATCCTCACCCTCTGAGATTACCAATCAACACATCGTATTGATTGGGGATTTCAGTTGTTAATCAGTCAGGTATAGGGGGATTTATTAGCGCTCATGGCAGGAATACAACCGCAAAATCCTGTCAACTCACAAAATTGAGGAAAAAGCTCCAACAACAGGAACCAGACATTCCACACCACTAGGCATGTACCAGGTGTGTGTAACGTTTCTGATCCCTGTTCAACCTTGCATTGCCTTGCAGGTCGGCTGGGTCTTTTTGCTTTTAGAAACATGGCTACTGGTAAACTCAATTTGGCAAACCCAACCCAAGGAGAAACCAGCTTCTTCCCTGTATTCACATATCAGTCCCAGGGAAGAATTCCAATTGGCTCTGCAAGAATTACCTGTCCACCTCTTAAATCAATCACTATTGATTTTCATTAGCCATGCCTGGCTCCCAGCACCATCCCTCTCGCCAGGAGGAAAAGGTCTGTTTCCAGAGGAAGAAATCTTGGAAAACCTTTTATTTAAGCAAAATAAAATAGCTTCCCTAATCTGCTAAACACATCTCTACATAAAAATTCTCAGGAAATTGCTATAATTTATCTCCTCTGTGCAGAGTACATCTCCTTGGCTGTAGGGCATGAGATTGGAAATGTATGCTGACCGCCTCTTACAAGCATGTTCCAGCATGAGCCCCTAAGGAATATTCAGGCAGGAACATGATGCTTACCCCAACATTTCATGCCAACATTTAACATAGCTCAACTCATTGGTGAGTAGGTAAGAAAATGCGTATTATGTTATACTGTGAAAAGGTTTACCCTTGATGTGTCAGACCTTGCTAATATCAAACCTCTGTAGAACACATCTCTCTAGAGCTGGTGCCCACTGGCCTCTATCTGCAGGTTCTGCCTTGCCCTTTACTTTAAAAACAGCCTGCTCAGGCAGGAGTCACTTGAGCAACTCTGCCATCATATTACCAGGTACTCTGGTCCCAATCTTGAGCCCCTATTGGAGTAACCAGGCCTCTGCCTTGTTCCAAAGACCCATTTTTCTCACTCAGAGAACCTTATCTTATTCTCCCATCTCAATCCCTGCCTAGGCCCTCCGTCCCCAAAAGACTGAAGCTCTATCCCAAGCATATTCAACTCGCAGCCTGTGGGCTGTGTGCGGCCCAGGACAGCTTTGAATACAACCCAGTGTAAATTTACAAACTTTCTTAAAACATTATGAGATATTTTTGTGATTTTTTGAAGTTCATCTGCTATTGTTACTGCAAGTGTATTTTATGTGTTTACAATTCTCCTTTCAAAGTGGCCCAGGGAAGCCAAAAGATTGAATACCCTTGCTGTCTCCTCTGTCCTACCTTCATCAGTCCTCTCCCAGGGTTCTGACAAATGTCTCAACCTAATAACAGAGACCCTCCTACCTTCACTGCTGCCATCTGCCCAGGTCTCCAAACCTCACCTCCTCCTGAATTTCCCATCACCCTGCTCATCCTCAACCCCCTGGAATGTCCATCCCCTGGTGCTGACCAACAAAGAGGTCACCTCTTATTTGCTGGCATTTCTTCCAGAATATGCCTGTGGTACCTGTTCCCACTCAGGGGAGGAACTTACCTGATCCTAGTCTTAATTACACAGCTGTGTTAAGCAATATGCACCATAACAACTATGACACAGGTCAAAAGTCCCACAATCCCATCTCCTAAACCCAGCTTACACACAGGTGAAGGCTGAAATGACAGGAAATGCCAATGGCCCAATGGCAGCCAGCCCACCCTATGTTTATATTATACTTTCTCACATAAGCAGTGTGAGATAAACTTATGCAGTTCCAATGAATGGAGTTCTTGGGAGAAAATAATTATGACAATCTTGTTACATCACCTAACATAAGCAATAAGCATCGTTGTTCAAACCACTTGTGATTTCTATAAAGTTGTTTCTGGAGCTAGGGCTGTTCAAGGAAAGCATATTACTAACTTGATCTGCCCTCAAGACTCTTCCAAGTACAGTGGAAAGAAAGACCTGGGGCCCCATTAGTGTGGGATTATAGGCTCAACGTCATCCAGAATCCTATGAGCTTACAGGGGTGTGAAGCTCAAAGTGTGTCTCTGAAACAGCACCAACAGCATCACCTAGAACTTACTAGAAATGTATAGCTTCAGGCACTACCCAGACCTACTGAATCAAATATCCTAGGAATATGGCCCCTCAAGCTGTGTTTTAACAAGCCCTCAAGAAGACATTAATACCCATGAAGGTGACTACACCGGACGCTTGAAAAAAAAAATCAAATGCTTACTCCGCACTACAGAGACTTTGATTACCTGGGTCTAGGTGAAGCCTGGATATCACATTGAAGAAATTCCCTAGGTGATTCCAGCAGTCGGTTTCTATTGAGAAGCACCGCTTGCGATGTGCTGGGTCCTGAGTTTTGCTCTTCCCCACCCACCTAGCTTCCCTGCACAAAGGCAACTCCATCTACACTTAATCTGCATGTTCAGCCCCTGAAGAATGGACTGGTCAAACCTGGCAAAGGCAAGATCTCATTTTCAAAGGCCCCATAAATGTCCAGCTTCTTGTTATTCACAATGTTTTTGTGTTAATCACGGTTGTTGATATCATCATCAAATCAAATTAGATTTTACGGGCTTGCTGTGAAATTGTTTCTGGGTGTCTGCAACTCTAGATGAAGTCCTACTTAGGTGAAGTCACATATGCTATCAGTAAGGACTGAAGTTTGCAACGAGAAGAAATGCCAGTGCTAGCTAAGGAGACGCAGGAGGAATAAAAAAAAATAAGACATTAGAACCTTGTTAAATGCACCCAACACATTGCTGTTCTTCATAAAAGTTTACTTAAAACCACCTGTTTGGATTGGAACCAAATCTGTAGCAAGGTAATTAATGAGGGGCAGATGGTATCACATGGGTCCTGGGGCTCTATCTTATGCCTCTCTACAAAACAGTGGTTTCCAATTTTTTAGTAAGAGAATATTTTTAATGACAAAATACTTCTCAGAGCTCCACCTGATGGTAATAATGCTTTTCACATTGTTGGATTGAGATAATTCACAAAGAGAACGATTCTGCATTCATCACACTAATAAGTGAGTGTGCACTACATTTATCACATGCATTTGAAAATTCATACCTGTGTATTACACATTCGTTACTCAGCCTAGAGGCACAGATGGATTCCAGGGCCCACTATAGTCACTCTACAGCCCTGAGAAGACCACTGCCTTACTGACGAACTCCAACTCAGGAGAAGGAGCAATGGGAAATTAGTAGTTACATTGTACTAGATTTTCCGTACATAATTAAAATTCTACATCCACCACTAGCCCAGGCCCTAGAGCTGCACAACCATCCCCCGGTGTCCTGTAGTGTCTAGAAAAGCTGTCTTTATTCCCACCTACATTGTTCTGAGACACTGACTCTTGAAAAATAAATGCAGTCTATCTGAATTAATTGAAATTCCTTCAGACAAAGGACCAAAGACATGAAGGCTGGCTCTTTCTTTCTGTGGGATGACCTGAGCCTTCATCTCCAAGGCTAGGCCACATGGTCTCTCTCTCAATCTGGTCCCAGCCTGCTGAGCGCCTTGCTGCCTCGACCAGTCTCTTCTCCTCCTGCAACCAAGTGGACATTCTAAAATGCAAGTCTGCTTGTACCGCTATTTCTGGGAAGAATCTGAACGCCTGAATGTAGAAAAGATGCTTCCTGAGCTGACCTGTCCTCTCCTCTCCTCACTGTTGCCTGCTTTGCACACCCTGACTTGTGGTGTATGCTGTACCCTGCCCAGTCACTTCTAGTTCCTTGCAATAAGCCTTTCCCCATGCCCTTTTCTCTGGTTATCTCTTATTCATTATTCATTCTCATCATGACCAACTCCAGCCCTAGGGAGGAGCCTGCCCTGACCACCAAGGGTCTGGATTAGCTTTTTTCTTGGACGATAGCACCTTATAACTCCCCAACCATAGTACTTAACCACATCATATTGTACTTGCTAATTTTCAGTGGATGTCAGACTATATCATACAATAAAAATACAGGAATAGTTGATTCAAGTGAGTTGGCTGCCATGTGAGATGAAGAAACTATCATCCCCAAATAACATTCTCCTTCCTGGTTGGTTCTTTTGGATGAGACCATGACAATAGCCAAGGCTACAGGACACAGAAAGGCACTTTTCTTCAGTGTCCTTGACACGCCCCCCCATTTCCCATCCTCACCACCATCTGTGCAGGCTATTCCCTGGCCATTCCTTAGTGACTGAGGAACTGGAGCCATTCCAACTTCTTCTTAGGAAGAGATTGAAGGAATGTTCGGTAATCTTTCTCCTGTAAGGGCTTAGGACTGAGAGTCCTCCCGTAAACTCCTAGAATTTGTCTGCTTCTACAAAGGGGAAGAAAAGATCTTTGAAGAACAATTCAGATCCAGGATTTTCATGAAAGAAAAAAGGCAGAATGAATTTCTGCAATTGGTGCTTCCCAGGATCTTTCCTGACAGTAAAAAGGAGCAGTTCTATGAACAATCCAAAGTAATGCACAGGGTAGAAAAGCATCTCCCTTGGCAATCAAAGGCTTGAATACGTTCATAGTTTCCCCATTATATTTGCTTCACGGTACGTCTGTAAGGTTTGCATGCTCTTTTCAAAACACAAGTTCTGAACCAAGGAAATGTTCCAGATGACGAAATATATCCTTCTGCTTTTCAAAACAAAAATAAATCCATAGGATTTTTCCCTGTGAAATAAAATGTGTTCGGTATACATCAAAAATATAGTCATGCGTAAAGAAGTAAATAAAACAAAATTTCAATACCTAAAACTGTCAGCATTACTTATTTTTAAAACTGCCTTCATTGAGTTCCTCCAGTCATGCCCCTCCTCGAACCTTTCCTCAGGCAGGTCCCTTTGTCTAAAAGAATTTTCTTCTCCGTCTAAAAACCTGTCTTTAACCTCCTTCCCTGGTTCTAGTTTAGACATTACTATCATTATAATTATTACCTAATTAATGATGTCATATATCATTTGATGTGATACAATATAACACTGCAGCATAATGCAATTGTAATCATTGTTGGATGTGATTTTCTCCAGAAGGAGCCCCCTGACTTCCCAAGGCTGGTCCTCACATGTGCTTTCAAAGCACCAGTCACAGGATCTTTCCCCCTGTAATGAAATTTCTATTGATTCTTCTCTTTTTCTCACCATGGAGGCAGAGACCAGTTCTGTTCAATTCACTGCTGTATTAAGAACCCAACACATCTCTCTCTCTCTCTTTTTCTTTCTCTCTGTCTCTCTCTCTCGCCAAGAGACAGCTGATATGCTGCTCTGTAAACTGCCTTGTTCTTCAATGACAGATAGTGGACATATTTCTACATTACTCAAGATAGAGCTATATTGTTATTTTAAATGACTACCTTTCATTGCATGGAAATCACCGTTTCTCTAACCAGGCTTATATAGCACGCTGCTATGACATTTTATGAGACCAGACAATAATTTCTTTTAGAACTCTGGGTATAACAGTAGTCACTGGGCTCTGAGTAAGAGTCTAAGGAACTCCAATATGAAGATATTTAACTCACAAGTTCTCTTATGCCTTCGATCTGCTCAAAAAGTCTTTTGTTGCTTACCTCCTGTATCTTAGCTGCGTTGTAATGGGTGTTGTTACTAGATTCATGACCTTCAGCTAAGTGATGCAGGATTGTCCCAAAACTAGTTAGTAGTTTCTGAGCATCTGTAAACTGGCATTTAGTGATGTCAGCCCAGGGAAAAGACGCCATTCTGAGACAAATACTTTGCCTAAAAGAGATCATGAATAGATAACCCAAACATTGACAAAGTAAAATTGACTTTATTTGTACATTACCAAAAGTTCTCCAGGAATTCAGCACATTCAAGCCCTGGAGACAAAACAGTCCACATATTTCCTATCAAATTGGATTTACAGAGCTCTGATTGTAAACCCAGGACTACATTAGGTACTATGGAGAAGATAAGTGATACTTTTCTGCTCTGGGTGAGTTTATAGTCTCTTTTCATGATAAGATGTTTATACCAAAAGCTCTGGTCCCCCAAAATTCAATTCACAGCTCCACCGATGGACAAACACCCTTGCATTGATCAAAGAACCTGATACATCTTCTTATGAAAAAATAGATGAGTCGGTATAATAGCTCTCTGAACATAATTCAAGCACATAGAAGAAAATGACTGATTTTGTTCAGAAAGGGGTTTAGAGCTACTGAACCAAGGCATGAAGAAGCTGGGCAAGGCTGTGGAGCACCATTTTTCTCTCTAGATTTGTGTATTATCACTAATTGCCATGTCAGGATGCAGACACACGGCTGAGTAATGACTGGAGCTTCTGGGGCCATCAAACAGCATGACACTGACGCCAAATATTTACATATTTCCTGCCCCTGAGGTACTCAGAAGCTCTTTACTTTTTTTAAAGCTATAAACAAAAATGTCCCTCATGCCTCAGTGCAAGTGGCAACTGGTATTTCGATCTTTGTAGTAGAGACAGGGGAGTCCAACACATTTGGAATCAAAAGCTGGACACAACCAATGTGCATGCATGTTTTGACCCAGAACCATTTCTTCCCTTGGCCTCAACTCCCATTTTCTGTCCCTACTTATTAGTTGCCTCCTATGGCCAAGCACTCATGAAATCCTCCATATGTCCACTATGTATCACAGTCTCCCTTGGAATTAGGTCGGGACCAGCTGACTGGTTCTAGTCAATGGATAATGAGCAGTTGTGAAGTGTGTCACTCCTGAGTTGAGGTAGTTCAAATAAATGTCTCTATCATCACTCTCCCACTCTGTTCTAGCAAGCTTGGAGGCCACATGGTGAAATGGGAACCTACCAAGATGGCGGGACAAGGGAGCATGGATCCAAGTCACCAGATGGAGTACAGATTCCATCTCACCCACAACAGACTTTGTAAGTATGAAGTAAACTTTTGTCGTGCTAAGCCACTGAGAGACTGGGGTTTGTTTGTTACGACAGCCCAGCCTATTCTATCCTGCCAGATATAATCCATCAGCCATTCCTATCCCTCATTCCTTGCTGGTAAGGTCCCATTATTGTTCATGTTCCATTCTTTGCTTGATTTCATGCTCAAAGTGACTGCCTCTCCAACCCTAGGAGGGTGAGTCATGAATTGACCTCAGGTAGTCACAGTGGTTTGATTTCCTTTGCCAAATTTTGGTTTAGGCTTGAACATATGATACAGTTCTAGACAAAGAGTTATAAGATAAATCTCCTGGGAACTTCTTAGAAAGGCTTTATTCACTCTTAAAAAGAAAAACATGTGGAAATATCATCTTTTTTCTATCTCTAGATTCAACTGATAAGGAAGTGGTGCTTAGCACTACTGTAGCCATCTTGTGACCATGAGGCTGAGGACCAAAGCTAACATCATGAAGATGGCAGAGAAGAAATGTGAAAAGAACATGAGCTTTTGAGATAATTCACCCATATATTAACCAAGTCTGAAACCACCCTGCCTGTTTTATTGTTTGAGATGTGAAAAGTACCTGACACTTAGGTCAGCAATTCTTAACCTGCCTGCAAAAAAGCTGGGGAATATTTGAAACATACCAATGCCCCAGTTCTACAAGATTCTAGTTTAATCAGACTGCTGTGGAGACCAGACCTCACTTCTTGTACGCTCTCAGAGGGTTCTGCTCTACAGAGTGGCAGACCACTGCAAGAGTATAAGCTTCCTGAGAATAGGAATGATGCCTTTGTAATATTTGATGTCCCTGTAAGTGCCAGACATAGGGCTTAGTGTACAAACAGGCTCTTCCTTAATTTCTGAACAATAACTCTCTAAGGCAGATAACGTGGACTCATCTCTCTGGAGTTAATTTCCTTACAGAGCAAAAGGTGGGCTGTATCTTGAAAGGAAATGAGTTGTGACTGGTAGGAAGAGCCCATGAAGAGGGGTCCTAGCAGCCCTCTACTAGACATCCATGGGTCTTCTGATGCTCAATGTCTCCCCAACCCTGTTACTATCTGACACCTACCTCTCTTCTCTGAGGCTCCAGTACCCAATCCCTCAGTCCTTCCCAGACCCTGGGAAGTTCTAAGGGCTGAATCTGGGAAGACATTTTTCTGTGTTTGGGTCTGCTGAACCTGGTAGAGAAAGATCTGCTGATACTGCCCAATCTAACATAGAATAAACACCAATCTGATGTTTCTTTGCTTTGAAGTCTCCAATCCCGTGAAATAAATTATTGCTTTACTTGATGTTGAAAGCTCAGATTCTGCTCAGTCAGTAAAATCAGAGTCTGGCTGAAGAGAGCCAACAGCCTGGATAGGGAGCCCCTCTCTATCCCTACCCCTATGGCTTAGGAGCCCCCCACCTCTGGGAACTGGTGTGGACTTCTCTCCAGAGATAAGATCTGCCTCTTTCCCTCTTTCTATTTCCCTGGAACTGGGAGAAAAATCTCTGACTTCTACCCACCTAGCCATATTTCCTTTCTCTCACAGAGCAGCACAGTTTCAAGCTAAAGTGCACTACAGCTACATACTGGTTACCAGCACACTCCAAAGTAGTCTCAGACCAAGGCTTACTACAAATCTGTCCTGAAGTATAACCACTGATATCTATAGCCACTTACTACACACAAGGCACCTGGCCAAGAGCTTCACAAGCATGGCTCTGAGCAAATATGATTATACCCATTTACAGTGGAGGGAATAGGCACAGAAATGTTAAGCAGTGTGTTCATGGTCACTCATGGATGAATGAGCTATTGCCGAGTTATAAAACTTTCCAAAACCTCTTGAAAATTCAAGCTATGATCACCTATGCACTTTTTCTGGTCTTAGCAGGGCTCCTTCTCCTTTTGCCATCAACTCTGTGTAAGGTCGGTTGCCTTGCCGGGAGTCAAACGGACACATTCATCACTCTCCGTGCCTGATAACTGCGTCATCACCTGAGCTCATTATCTGGCTTCCCCACAAAGCGTCCCCACACCCGCCTCTGCATACCATGCCCAAGCTTGAACTCAGCACTAAATTATCCATCCAACCTCTAGCCCACTGTTAAAAACCCAGCAGAGAAATTTTTTTTAAAAGAAGCCCCACCATTCCCTGCCCCATACGTCCCTGGCAGGCCTGCGTACCCAAGGTCCTGCCCACCTACTAATGGCAGCTAGTTTCATGTACTTCCTACTTTAACTCCATGTACTTCCTGCTCCTCAACAGCCAATAGAATGCCTTCTCTTTGTTTCCCCAGTAGTCAATCAAGGCC
>CAUYOR010172640.1:0-32500 GCA_963573925.1 Callimico goeldii | reverse complement strand
AGGATCTTGGTATCAGAGCATGACAACTGTTTGCTGCACTGGTATTTAACATACTTCAACTGCTAGGTTTCATCTTTCCTTAGTTTTTCAATGATGCCAAAGAAGCTACTGATTACTTAAGGAATCTAAAAGATGCCATTCAGCGAAAATACAGCTGTGACAGATCAAGCAGCATTCACAAGCTGGAAGACCTTGTTCAGGAATCAATGGTACTAATACAAAATCTATGCATTTTATAAGGATGCATGAGGGATTAGATTAGTGTTTGATATGAGCAGAACTTTGTATTTTATTGCCACTCTTGATAGTTCCTACTAATTTAATTACACATTTGCATATTGAGTTTTAGTTTTCCTTTGGTATCAAATATAACAAAAGTGTTTTTTATGTGATGGATTTGATATGTTAAGATGCTTTTATAGTGTCGTATTTGTGAGTGTATCTCTGTGTGTGCGCGCGCGCGTGCACCCATGTGTTTAGTCATTCGTTTTGCAAATACTTTTTAAGTTATTAATATATCTTGGGCACTGTTTTAGGTTCTAGAGATAGAGCAGTGAATAAAGCAGACAAAAATCTCTACTCTTGTGGTACTTACATGCTAGAGAGGGAGTTAGACAATAAACAGGATAAATAAGTAAAATTTATATAGTATGCTAGATACCGTAAATGCTAAAGAGGAAAAAGAAACCAAACAAACCAATGAAAGGAAGAGAGCTACAAGAGGGGTAGAGGGGAAGGATTGAAAATTTAGCCTCGGTAGTCAGAGAAGACTTTTCTGATGAAGTTTCATTTGTGTAAAGTGCTGAAGGCATGGAGAGTACAAGTCTTTTACTTCTTAAAATTCACCGTATTTATTACTTAGGAAGAGAAAGAAGAACTTCTGCAGTACAAAAGCACTGTAGCAAGCCTGATGGGAAAAGCAAAAACAGTAATTCAACTGAAGCCAAGGAATTCTGACTGTCCGCTCAAAACTTCTATTCCAATCAAAGCTATCTGTGACTACAGACAAATTGAGGTACTTGTAACTCCTAGAAACATACCAGTTTCTGTCATTATTCGTATACCTTATAAATGAGATCATATTGCTAACTAGTGATCAAGATCTCCCCCCTCATAAACAAACAAAAAATAATACCAGGATTGAGTGTGGAAAACAGTTAACAGTGATCTCATTGAGTTATTCTGCTCTTTATTTAAAACCAGATAACCATCTACAAAGACGACGAATGTGTTTTGGCGAATAACTCTCATCGTGCTAAATGGAAGGTCATTAGTCCTACTGGGAATGAGGCTATGGTTCCATCTGTGTGCTTCACCGTTCCTCCACCAAACAAAGAAGCAGTGGACTTTGCCAACAGGTTTGTATATTATTAGCTAAAAACATTGAGCTAGTTTTGGGGACTCTCTGAAGGTTGAAGAAATAATCAGTATTTTGTCAAGGCCCCACAGGATCAGAAGTCTCTAGAACTACTAAACATGGGATATTTTACACAAAAAGAAAAATCGCATTGTGTTTTCAGAGGAAGTAAAAAGGATAATCTGAGTTCTCTCTTACGTATTTCAGAATTGAGCAACAGTATCAGAATGTCCTGACTCTTTGGCATGAGTCTCACATAAACATGAAGAGTGTAGTATCCTGGCATTATCTCATCAATGAAATTGATAGAATTCGAGCTAGCAACGTGGCTTCAGTAAGTATGAATCCATATGTCAACCCAGTATGTCCAAAAATATGCGAGCATTTTTATATGTGCAGTGGAGTTTGTATTTCTTTAGAATAGGATGGAGTCCAGCAAATCCATGCTAATATTCATTCATTCAATGGATATTTGTTATATGTCCACAGTATGTAAAGCACTTTTTAAGAATTGAGGAAATCTGGAAATCATAGATTTCATTCAATGTTTACTGGTAGATAGGGAGACAGAATGTAGTTCTTGTGGGTATAGTTGATTTCATATATTGAGTTTTGGAGACTTGTTTTTCTTTGTCTCTAAAACCTAAAATTTTTAATGAAAAAGATGGTTAATTTCAAATGTTTCTATTTATGATTATTCATGTAGAGAGGCATATGCCATATGACCAATTTGAAGTATATTCCACTCAAATCTAACTATTAATCACTTAATTACATGGATCTTTGGTCTTCTTTAGATAAAGACGATGCTCCCTGGTGAACATCAGCAGGTTCTGAGTAATCTACAGTCTCGTTTTGAAGATTTTCTGGAAGACAGCCAGGAATCCCAAATCTTTTCAGGCTCAGATATAACACAACTAGAAAAAGAGGTTAATGTATGTAAGCAGTATTATCAAGAACTTCTTAAATCTGCAGAAAGAGGTAAAGCATGGGGATCCCTGTCTTTTTTTTCCTATAGGTGTTTAGTTCTGGCTGTTTTTTGCTCTCAATGGGAATCTCAGTCTTGGGTATATTGTGTAACTCAGCCTATAATATGTAGACACAATTGTTGGAACAGTAAAAGCATGTTTGAGGTAGGAAGATGCAAGAAGGTATTCATTTGTTTCCAAATGACAAATTAATAAAAGGTGCCAGCCATCTAGTACGACAAACAACAAATTCTTTTCAACATTTTCAGTATTCTGCAATGTAATGTTTAGAATGATGGTCCTTCAGTTTCAAGAAAGATTATTTCCTCATTTACCAAATTTGGATTTTATACAAGGGTTAAAGCAAAAGGTTTTTGCCTAGTTAACTTTTGTTAAATATAGAATTTATTCTGAATTTTTAAAATTTTAATTAGAGACAATTTTATTAGTAGTATTCTATTTTTAAAAAATCTTAAACATTAAGACCAGTTGCAGTGGCTCATGCATGTAATCCCAGCACTTTGGGAGGCCTAGGTGGGTGGATCACGAGGTCAGGAAATCAAGACCATCCTGGCCAGCATGGTGAATCCCTGTCTCTACTAAAATACAAAAAATTGTGTTTTTTGTACAATAAAAATACCGGCATGGTGGCATGTGCCTGTAGTCCCAGGTACTCGGGAGGCTGAGGCAGGGGAATCACTTGAACTTGGGAAGCAGTGGTTGTAGTGAGCCGAGCTGATGCCATTGCAGTCCAGCCTGGTGATAGCGCGAGACTCCATCTCAAAAAGAAAAAAAAAGAAAATCTTAAACATTAAATATTATTTACGTACTTTTTACTTATAAGGATTTTTATTAGATTTTTGTAATTAATTTGCAGCTAATATAATTCACATTTTTGTGAATGTGAAATAGTACTGTATAACTCTGGACATCATTTAATCAGAAATTGGTACTTCAGATGGCATTTGGGAATTTTTATTAATTCTTCTTAAATTTTAAGATTTATATCCTTAGAATGGGTTTGTGTTGAAGACAGGAAGCACTTGCTCGACTAGCTGTGTCCCATTAATAATAAAATTGTTACATTAAAACATGAACAGGGGCTTCTAAAAGATAGAAAACAAGGTATTTTCTAAACATTATATTTATTTTCACAGAGGAGCAAGAGGAATCAGTTTATAATCTCTACATCTCCGAAGTTCGAAATATCAGACTTCGGTTAGAGAACTGTGAAGATCGGCTGATTAGACAGATTCGAACTCCCCTGGAAAGAGATGATTTGCATGAAAGTGTATTCAGAATCACAGAACAGGAGGTGAGAGTTATAAATATATTGGGAAAAAAGATTAACTCTCTTAATGACCTTACGTATCAACTCTTGTGGCTTCTTACATGTTCAGTTTTGCAGGCTGGTCACTTTGTGAGGTCCGATTATATAATTATTGCTGATTGTAAACTAGGATTCAGTCTACCTCTGACTCATGTAAACATGGGAATATGTATACTGTCACCCAGGTAAACATGAGAATATGTACATGCTCACCTTTGCAATGAAGGATATAAGGACTTGTAACAAAAGTCATTATACACCTGCTATGTGCAAAAGTACTAAGTTAGATGTTGAGGCTAACGAGATGGACAGTAAGGGACTTATTGATTGTAAACCTTGAATGCCATGGCTTAAGCAAGGAATATGTAAATTTCTTTGATAAAAAGCCAAGAATATGTAGATTTCTAAGTCATTGGTCATAAAGTGAAATGTGTGTTTTTAAACTGGTTTAAGAGAAACACCTCATCTCAGGTGATGGCCTGATACCTTTGTTTGTTCTCCGTTTTATAGAAACTAAAGAAAGAGCTGGAACAACTTAAAGATGATTTGGGAACAATCACAAATAAGTGTGAAGAGTTTTTCAGTCAAGCAGCAGCCTCTTCATCAGTTCCCACGCTACGATCTGAGCTTAATGTGGTCCTTCAGAACATGAACCAAGTCTATTCTATGTCTTCTACTTACATAGATAAGTATGTAACCTCTGTGTCTTCCACTTACATAGATAAATATGTAACTGCTATCTCAATATATAAATTGCTTCATACAGCTCTTACTTTTATGTACTATTAATTTAAAATTTTATTTTTATTAGTGTAAATATTAAATTTTTTTGTCTTAAGAAATACATTATTTTTATGGATTGATGACACTTCTCTATGTTGATAGTTGCTGTGCCTCAGAGATTAGTGAATAATGCATGGTCTTTTCACATTTTGCATGTAATTTGGGTAGCTCAGCTGTTGTAGCCAATGGATTTTCATCTCATACTTAAACAAGATTAGACAGAAACCATCTTATCTTGTAATCTTTTGCTGAATACCATTTGTGGGTCAGGGGATGGACTGGAGTACATGCTGTCTATTAAGAAGGAAGCCAGAAAAATGTTAATTTCATAGTAAATGTGTCAGTGTTCCAAGGTGAAGAACATGTTATGTCATTTGTCATAATGGTGCTTCAGGACTATGTTATACAAAAATAAACATTTAACAATAGATGGCTATTGTTTAATTTCCTTTTTAAGGTTGAAAACTGTTAACTTGGTGTTAAAAAACACTCAAGCTGCAGAAGCCCTTGTAAAACTCTATGAAACTAAACTGTGTGAAGAAGAAGCAGTTATAGCTGACAAGAATAATATTCAGAATCTAATAAGTACTTTAAAGGTATGAGCCTCACTTTTGGCTATTTTTAAAGATCATATTCTACAAATATTTATGTAGCACTTAGCTCAGATCTCCAAACATCATTAAATATCCTGGGGTTTTGAATGGATTTATTCTATTTGTGTCTCTATGATCTCACAACTTACTCTAAATAAGAATGTTCAATCATTTTAGTTGGAGCAGAGTTCTTATTTGAAGTTTGAACCATTTTGACAGTAGCTTTTGATAGTCATTTCATGTTGGTAGCAAGAGGAGTCAAAGCTAAAAATTAAATTATTAGTAATAGATTCACTTGCTGAAGAAGTTATTTTAAGATATCAAGGAAGTAAATAGAGAATTTAAGAAAGAAAAAGACTTGTAGTTCATCTCATCTATTTATGTATTTCTTTAGCAAGTGGTAAAACTATTGCAAAGCAGTTATTAAAAGTTATCTCAGTGATTTTTAATGCATGTATTCCTTTTTAACAATAGGATTAGTAGGCACGTAAAAACAAACAATGAAAAAGACTTACTAATGGAGGTAGCAAACTTGCTTATGGAATATATATTTTTTTGTTGATATGTAAATTGTAGTAGGCTGAACTTTATAAAATTGTCATTAAAAAATCAAAGTATGGTCAAATATTGATAATTTCTTAAGGTTTGAACTAATATAACATTTTGTATATGAAGGACATTCTTTGTCTTATTTTCTACCTGTCATTTGTAAATAATTTGTGAAATTAGGTAAATAATGTATTTACCCATTTAGTGGTTAACTTTTTTATAACTTTTACCAATTAATGTATTTTAGCAATGGAGATCTGAAGTAGATGAAAAGAGACAGGTATTCCATGCATTAGAGGATGAGTTGCAGAAAGCTAAAGCCATCAGTGATGAAATGTTTAAAACATATAAGGAACGGGACCTTGATTTTGACTGGCACAAAGAAAAAGCAGATCAATTAGTTGAAAGGTGGCAAAATGTTCATGTGCAGATTGACAACAGGTTAGTATCCTTTTTTGTCCTGTTTTGGCACAGATTTAATGCCTGTGTATGGTAAATGAGTAAAATCTAAATATATGAGGCTATATTTTTTTAATTCCATAGTTAATTTGTTAATTACAATACCTCTACTTAGCTATATTTCTTTCTTACTTAGAGGACTTTAGTAAGACATTTAATTTCAAAATAAGCATTTTTCAACTCTGTTACTATTCATGTATTCTAGCATTTATGTAGTTAATCTGCTTGCCTTTTCTGAAGGAAAAAAAAACAATGTAGTTCTATAATTATTAACAACTTATAATGTTCAAATAACCATGACTTAGTAAGAGCATGAAGCATGCATGTGATGGGGCTGTGTGTAGCATCTATACTGGACCTAAGAAATGCAAATAAATGGAAATGCCCTGATGTTTATTTTAATTGAAGATACAAGAATGTCAAAATCATTTATTTGCTCAGTGACTGAATTAAAAAAGATTTTAGGGTTCATCTTAAAATAAATGAATTCTTGTCCTTTCTCATTCATTTTCATGCTTATATTAATGCAAATGCTTTTTGATACAGTACCATTCTTGAAAGTAATGTTCAAATATGTATTATCTCTGTAACAAATATGATACATAGGTTTAATGTGGTGGTTTTTAAAGTTATAGAGACAGGTATGTAATCACACCTCCTAGAAAATACTCTCTGAGACCATGTTGAACCATTCATTGGACTACCTTCTTGTTATTTGAAAACTGAACTGCCATTTGGTAGAAGACTTAGCTATTCAAGACACCGTAATTGATAATAATTATGGTTAATTTTCTACATTTCTTGCTTTTTAGCTTTAGCCCCTTGGGCTTGTCTTTAGAGTAATCACCGTCACTAAATTGCACAACTCAAAGAGCAGAATATTTATGTTCAACCCAATAAGGAGTTCCCTTGGAGGTGTGCCTGAGGGTGCTGCAGCCTTGAGTTCTGTATGCATACCCCTCTTGTGCTTAGTGCATTGTTGTCCAGTTATTTTGTCTCTCCATTGTCTACATCTTCTACCCTCCTGATGGATATTGTTGGACACTGACTATTTTGTTACTATTCTTTTAGGTTACGGGACTTAGAGGGCATTGGCAAATCACTGAAGTACTACAGAGATACTTACCACCCTTTAGATGACTGGATCCAGCAGGTTGAAACTAATCAGAGAAAGATTCAGGAAAATCAGCCTGAAAATAGTAAAACCCTGGCCACACAGTTGAATCAACAGAAGGTATGTAAAAATAATTCCCTCTACTGAAGTTGTGTCTGCATTTCTTCAGTCATGCTCCTCATCTTCCTTGTCTATGTTGAATGAAAAAGTCACCAACTCTTTAGAGGAAGTATATCATAAATATTAAAATCATGCAACCCACACCTACATACATGACTTATTTTTATTTCTTGCAGGTAATTTTTGAAAGCATGGGTAATCAGAAAGTGGAGTGTTGGAGTGGTTTTCAAATTCCTAATGATAATTTATTTAATCATAAGTATAAATATCTCTTTGATACTCTGCTGACTGCAATAGTTTTCTGGGTTTCTTAATAAATAAAAATGGTTAGCAATGGAAAATCGAATACCACATTTGACAGAAAGTTGAATGCTTTGAGATTTTTGTTCTGTCTTTAGTAACCAGTCATTTCTAGCTCTGTTTTTAGGAATAGGTGGTGTCCAAGGGCATCAAGTCTGCTTTTGGATAATTCCTCAGGAGTTTAGTATTTTCTACTTTGAAAGCTACATTGGGTGGGAATTTAGAAACTACTAAATTCCTCAGGAGTTCAGTAGTTTCTGCTTTGAAAAGCCACACGTGGGTCACTTCTGTGGCTTAATCTGAAAGTTTGTAATTTATTTATTCATAAGACAATTTGCATATTAAGTGCAAAGGGCTAAAGAGCTATACTGTGAAGTGGTGTAGTAGATATGTCTTAGTTCCTGAGCATCTTATGTAGTAGAATAGCTGAATTCCTTGTCATTTTTCTTCTAAACTGTGTATGTTTATAGATGCTGGTGTCTGAAATAGAAATGAAACAGAGCAAAATGGACGAGTGTCAAAAATATGCAGAACAGTACTCGGCTACAGTGAAGGTAGGAAGATTCATTAACTTTAGTAAAATTTAATATTCAGGTGTGTGATTCTATAATGTACTTTTAAAGCCATGCAAGTCATTTCACTCACTGTTAAAAAGTAAAAGGAATCTTCATTTGAACTCTTTTGATACTTATCTAACAATTCTTTGTGAAATCAGTCACATGACAGCCCCCCGATTCATACATCTTATCTCTCACATGTACATGCACCTCATGCCACCCCCTCAGCCACCAGAATACATGTAGTTGGTTTCTTATTGCTTTTCTCAGGTTCTTTTTTCTTTAATGTTTTTAGGGCATTCCATGGGAGAACTTCCAACTTTCTCACCTAGGGGACATTTTTCATGCTTTTCAGGTTATCATTGACAACTTATCAGTTTTAGCCTTCCAGATCCATGGTTCCATTGCTTAGTGGAGGAAAGGGGGGCTTCATAGGGCTACTGTATTGTTACATATATTTTCATGAGTTTCCAAACAGACTTGGGAAATTGCCTGACCACCCTACATGTTTCTGATTTTGTCCCCACCTTGGAAGCATCTCCAGGATTGGATAGATTCCTAAAAATGTAATTTTGCAATGCAGTCATATGTTGCTTAACAAAGGGGATATGTTCCGAGAAATGTGTTGTTAGGTGATTTTTCCATTGTGCGAATACCATAGAGTATACTTACGTAAACTTAGATGTTACAGCTTTCTGCACGATTAGGCTATATGGTACAGCCTCTGCTCCTAGACTGTAAACCTCTATAGTATGTTACTGTACAGAATAGTGTAGGCAACTGTAACATAATGCTATCTATTTGTATATCTAAACATAGAAAAGGTACAATAAAAATAGGGAATAAAACATAAAAAGTGGTGCATCTGTATAGAGCACCTACCATTAATGGAGCTTGCAGGACTGGAAATTGTTCTGGGTGTGGTGAGTGAAGGGAAAGGCCTAGGACATTACTGTACACCTCTGTAGACTTTATAAACACTGTGCACTTAGGCTACACTAATTTATAAAAAAAATTTCTTCAATAATAAATTAACATTAACTTACTGTAACTTTTTTACATTATAAACTTGTAAATTTTTTTTAACTTTTTGACTCCTGCCATAGCCCTTAGCTTAAAACACAAACACCTTGTACAGCCATGCAACAAAGTATTTTCTTTCTTTATATCTGTAATCCGTAAGCTTTTCTCTATTTTTAATTTTTGTTTTTTTTTTTTTAACTTTTTAAACATCTTTGTTAAAGCCTAAGACACAAACATACACATTAGCTTGGGCCTGTGTAGAGTCAGGATCATCCATATCTCTGTCTTACACCTCCAAATCCCATGGGAAGGTCTTCAGGGGCAATCACATGCATGGAGCTGTCATCTCCTGTGATAACAATGCCTTTTTCTGGAATACTTCTGAAGGACCGGTCTGAAACTGTTTTACAGTTACCTTTTTTTTAAAAAAAAAAATAATAAGTAGTACTCTCTAAAATAACAATGAAAAGTATAAAGTGTGGTAAATAATTAAACCAGTAACATAGTCATTTATTATCATTATCAAGTACCATGTACTGAACATAATTGTATGTGCTATAGTTATTTATGACTGGCAGCATAGTAGGTTTCTTTATACCAGCATCACCACAGACACCTGAGTGATGCATTATGCTATGACATCACTAGGCAGTAGGTATTTTTCAGCTCCATTATAATTTTATGGGACTACCATTATATATACACGGTCTGTCCTGGACTGAAATGTTCTCATGTGACACATGACTATATTTTCTTTACTTAAACTTTATTTAGTGAATCTAGGTTCTAATTATTTGTATTAAATCACTAAAATTAATTTAGTGAATCTAGGTTCTAATTATCTGTGTTAAATTATTATAGAATGAAACTCTAGTGCTTTGCTTTGCTTCCTTTTTTATCTTATTGGCTCCTTTATGCAGGACTATGAATTACAAACAATGACCTACCGGGCTATGGTAGATTCACAACAAAAATCTCCAGTGAAACGCCGAAGAATGCAGAGTTCAGCAGATCTCATTATTCAAGAGGTAATAAAAGTATGAGAGGAAGAGGGGAAGGGGTGTAAAAGAAAGAACACATTCTTTTTAAATTTTATTTTTTATTGTGGTAAAACATACATAGTATAAAACTTACCATTTTAACAATTTAAATGTGCAGTTTAGTGGCATTGCAGTATATCACAATATTGTGTAACTGACACAACTGTTTATATGCAGAACCTTTTCATCATCCCAAACAGAAAGTCTACACCCAGGGCACTACATTCTATTAAGAGTTTTTAAAATCTCTTTAAAATTTTTTTATTCAAGATTATTTATTAACTGTAGAGATAAATGTACTTTATGGTGAAATTTAAAAGAGATTTATCATTTACTCCGATTTTCACAATAGTAATAAGCTCATTCCTACCATTTATTATGGGGAGTTGTGTGGTTTGCTGTCTGAAAGCCTAGTTAATATTGTAAGTATTATTCAAAGTTCATTCAACTTACTAAGAGTAACTGGAGGTAATGCTTTTGTTATTTTTTCCTTACTTGCAGTTCATGGACCTAAGGACTCGGTATACTGCCCTGGTCACTCTCATGACACAATATATTAAATTTGCTGGTGATTCATTGAAGAGGCTGGAAGAGGAAGAGGTAATCATTAGCAATGAGCAGCCTGTAAATATAATGGTGCTGGAGATGAGCAGGAACTACACTATAGTTTGGGAAAGCAAAACATGTTTCACGGTATATTTATGTGGCTGGTAGCAGATGTACAAACAATTACTGAATTACAAAATTACAATGAAAATGACTGAAGGCCTAGGATTTTTGTTTGTCTTTAACATTCACTCAAAAAGTCATTCACTTCAGGACTCTACATTTTCACTTCAGGACTCTACTGTGGAAGGGTTAATGTCTAAATAAATGATGAAATTCTGGCAGTTGGGCAGACATTTTTTCAGCTTTCTCACAACTGAGAATAATACTTCTTTGAAGTGCAGTTACTGCTGTTATGATGTCTACAGGAATACCATGTGAACACACTTGTCTTATGCATTTTAAATTAATTTGTATCTCAAGAAGTTAAAATTATTATGCATAATGTAAAGATGCTAAAGTTAGTAGATGTTTTTACAAAATGATGATATTTTTTAAGAATTTTGGAGGCCGGGTGCTGTGGCTCAAGCCTGTAATCCCAGCACTTTGGGAGGCCGAGGCGGGTGGATCACGAGGTCAAGAGATCGAGACCATCCTGGTCAACATGGTGAAACCCCATCTCTACTAAAAATACAAAAAGTTAGCTGGGCATGGTAGTGCGTGCCTGTAATCCCAGCTACTCAGGAGGCTGAGGCAGGAGAATTGCCTGAGCCCAGGAGGCGGAGGTTGCGGTGAGCCAAGATCGCGCCATTGCACTCCAGCTTGGGTAACAAGAGCAAAACTCCGTCTCAAAAAAAAAAAAAAAAGAATTTTGTTTTGGAGTTTTGGGTTTTGTTTTTGTTTTTGCAAAAAAGATGTAGCACACGACATTTACAAAGACTATTTAAATGCCATTCTGATTGGAGAACTTCTGCAGCTTTGATTCTTCATTTAAAAGTTATATTCAGAAATAGGAATTAGTTTCTGAAATAGTTATATTCAGAAATAGTGAGGAGTTATTTATAAAAGTCAATGGTCACCATAGGCTCTTGTAACTGATCTAAAAGGGAGTATGCTATGCTTTGTTATCTTGATGTACTTTCTGTTCCCTAGAACAGACAAAAATAGTAGAATGAATGTTAAAATGAATAAATGATGGGACATTAGCCATTTTGAATTGGACTGTTGTTGAAATTCTGAAGGTGATTATGCTTAATGTAACTGTTCATATGAGAACTGAAACAGTAGTAAATACCTATTGGATGTTACTTTCTAGTTTCCTAAAAATGTGACTACTTTTTAAAACTATTTTAGTCTGTTCAGAGTTAACAGTTTTCTGGAGCTAAATCACTAACATAGCTAATTGCAAGACTTTATAACCATCTTCCTTTGTGCTTAGAAGGAGACCCAGAATACTTGTGACCATCTTCATTGCATGCATCTCTCATCTATGAAACCACCTCCATAATTTTCTTATATTTTTAGTTTTTGAGAGATTTTTTCCATTTTAAATGGTATGCAGATCTTTTAAATTGTATATGCAGTAGTTAAATATAAAATAAAATAATTTGTTTTTATAGTACATATCTGATTATACATATATGGGTCAATTTATATGAAGAAGTAGAATACTAGCAACTGATAAAAACAAAAAATATTTCAGAATGTCTACATTGTATACAAGTTATTATTGTCATCCTTTCAAATGTCAAAGATTTATGTTTAATTGAAACCAGCAAATACAGTTATGGAAGAACATGCAAAGACTATAATTTAAAATAGGTGAAAAAAATAAATAAAACCTGCCACTTAAGATTACATTAATGGAATGTCATGTAAAAGATATATAGCTCAAATTTAGACTCAAAAGAGTGGGGTTTCTGAAACTGAGTTTTGCAGACTGGTATGAGAAGCCTTGGTCTAAAAGCAGAATTTTCCATAATAAACGTAAAATCAAAGATGGATGCAAGTTAATTTCAGAAGTAATACTGATTTAGTTAAAAGAAATGTTAGTAGACTGTAATAGATATTAGATATGAGAGAGAGATTCTTTAATCTGTGCTGAGAACAAAACATGCTAAATATTAACCACCGTAATTAAAGGGTAAGATTGAGGAAGATTTAGAGAAAACTTAAGGAAGTTATTTTTATGTAAATAACTTTGAGATTCACAAGAAAGCAAATTAGCAATTGGACTAAGTTGTTTCCAGTAATTTTTCTCATAGTCGCTAAAAAACTCAGGAGTTATCCAGGCAACATGAGATTCTTAAATCACTGCATTGACTCTAATTAAAACACTGAGGGTTCAACAACAGATATTTTTTTCCTGAGGGAGTTTTTAGTTTGTTTTTAAATCTGAACATGACCGAGAAAAAGAAATGGCTCGGAATTTTTCAGCAATAGCTAAGTTTCAGAGGAGCTTTGATAAGGAACTAAGACTCTCTTAGAAATAACCTCCTCAAGAAATATTGAAAACTTAGTATTTAAATAGATAAAATGCTGGTATGTCACAGGGTTTACCCTGATACCAAAATAAAGAAAATAGAGAGCTGAAGATAATGGATTATGAGATCTGAATTATTATTAGAAACCTTATGTAGGCTAGCAAAGGAGACAACTGAAATTCTCATCAAAATTACTGGAGATCAAGAAATCAGAGGAAGCAAAATAAGATGTATGGTCTGTAATAGAAATTAAATTTTTGAAATTCACCAAAGCTACTCAATGAAAACAAATCTGTCTAAAATAATCTCTGTTCCTGTTTACATTATTTTAATTTGGTGACAAAACTAACAGTATTAGAGTATTAATAAAGAGAAATTAAATTATAATTATAAACTAATCCTGAGCATGCAGTTCTATAATCAATGTAAAGTGTACTCCTCCCAGCTGACATTGATTCTGTCACTAGTAGAATAAAAAGTTTTTCTTACAGTTTTTTTATACCTTGGAGCTAAATCCCTAACTATATATTTAAAAGCTATTATATTTAACAAATATCTTTGTATTTGTGGAGTATCTAAAGGTACTTGTCACAGTGGATTCATATGAGGCATGTCATTAACAACAGCAACAAAATCTGTGAGTATATGAAGCACATCTTTTCCAGAGCTATCAGGACTGTAACTGCCTTTGCATTAGCAATTCTGATTATTATAATTGTCATAATATGGCAAGTATAAACAAGTAAAGGATCTGACTTTAGAAATTTCAAGCTTTTAAATAATTTTCCTTCTTCCCCGTGTTATTTCCTAACTTGTCTCTTTGTTCTAAAGTTCTGTGCTTTGCTTTTTTAACCATAAGATGTGAGAATGTAAGTATCGGCTTTAATTTGTCAGGCTAGAAAATGAAATTCTTTAGCATCATTTGGTTCTTATGTGCTGGGTTTTCTTCCTACTCATAGGATTATGTTGCATGCAAGAGACGAGAGGACACTGTTGTGAGAGTTTTATTTCCCACTTTGTCCCTCCTCCAATGTGAGTTTGTAAATATCTAACCTCCTTGTATCTCCCTTTCCTCTTCTGTTGTACGGTTCCTTCTTGTTATAAAATTTTAAGCTAGTTAATTTTTAAAATAAAATTATCCCTGAGGGACAAAAAGAGATTCTTCAGAAAACCTGTCATGAAGGGTTTTTTGTCCTCTCCTGCTGACTTTCTGAAGCTTTCTCTGAAAAAGGCGGTGCTGCTGGTGGCGGTGATAGCGCTTGTTCTGCATTTGGGTTCATCTGGTTTTGTAAGTACTTTTATGAACATCGATTCATACTTTGTAAGATATTTTGAACAGAATGGGCTTGACACTTTCAAAACATCTTTTGTAGATTAAAAGGTATAAGGAGACTTCCGAACATGGGGCATATTCAGATCTCCTTCAGCGTCAGAAGGCAACAATGCTTGAGAATAGCAAACTTACAGGAAAGATAAGTGAGCTGGAAAGAATGTTGGCCGAACTGAAGAAACAAAAGTCCCGAGTAGAGGAAGAACTTCCAAAGGTCAGGGAGGCTGCAGAAAATGAATTGAGAAGGCAGCAGAGAAATGTAGAAGATATGTCTCTGCAGAAGATAAGGGCTGAAAGTGAAGCCAAGCAGTACCGCAGGGAACTTGAGACCATTGTGAGAGAGAAAGAAGCTGCCGAGAGGGAACTGGAGCGGGTGAGACAACTCACCATAGAGGCCGAGGCCAAAAGAGCTGCCGTGGAAGAGAACCTCCTGAATTTTCGGAATCAGCTGGAGGAAAACACCTTTACCAGAAGAACACTGGAAGATCATCTTAAAAGAAAAGATTTAAGTCTTAATGATTTGGAGCAACAAAAAAATAAATTAACGGAAGAATTAAGGAGAAAGAGAGACAATGAGGAAGAACTCTTGAAGCTGGTAAAGCAGATGGAAAAAGACCTTGCTTTTCAAAAACAGGTAGCAGAGAAACAGTTGAAAGAAAAGCAGAGAATTGAATTGGAAGCAAGAAGAAGAATAACTGAAATTCAGTATTCATGTAGAGAAAATGCATTGCCAGTGTGTGGGGTCACACCGGCTATGTCATGCAGGGCAGTGACAGGCCTTCAGCAAGAACATGACAAACAGAAAGCGGAAGAACTCAAACAGCAGGTAGATGAACTAACAGCTGCCAATAGAAAGGCCGAACAGGATATGAGAGAGCTGACATATGAACTTAGTGCCCTCCAGCTTGAAAAATCATCATCTGAGGAAAAGGCCCGTTTGCTAAAAAATAAACTAGATGAAACAAATAATACACTCAGGTGCCTTAAATTGGAGTTGGAAAGGAAGGATCAGGCAGAGAAAGGGTATTCTCAACAACTCAGAGAGCTTGGTAGGCAGTTGAACCAAACCACAGGTAAAGCTGAGGAAGCCATGCAGGAAGCTAACGATCTCAAGAAAATGAAGCACAATTATCAGTTAGAATTAGAGTCTCTTCATCATGAAAAAGGGAAACTGCAAAGAGAGGTAGACAGAGTTACAAAGGCACATGCTGCGGCTGAGAAGAATATTCAGCATTTAAATTCACAAATTCATTCTTTTAAGGATGAGAAGGAATTAGAAAGACTACGAATCTGCCAGAGAAAATCAGATCATCTAAAAGAACAATTTGAGAAAAGCCATGAGCAGTTGCTTCAAAATATCAAAGCTGAAAAAGAAAATAATGATAAAATCCAGAGGCTTAATGAAGAATTGGAGAAAAGTAATGAGTGTGCAGAGATGCTAAAACAAAAAGTAGAGGAGCTTACTAGGCAGAATAATGAAACCAAATTAATGATGCAGAGAATTCAGGCAGAATCAGAAAATATAGCTTTAGAGAAACAAACTATCCAGCAAAGATGTGAAGCACTGAAAATTCAGGCAGATGGTTTTAAAGATCAGCTACGCAACACAAATGAACACTTGCATAAACAGACAAAAACAGAGCAGGATTTTCAAAGAAAAATTAAATGTCTAGAAGAAGACCTGGCAAAAAGCCAAAATTTAGTAAGTGAATTTAAGCAAAAGTGTGACCAACAGAACATTATCATCCAGAATACTGAGAAAGAAGTTAGAAATCTGAATGCAGAGCTGAATGCTTCCAAGGAAGAGAAGCGACGTGGGGAGCAGAAAGTTCAGCTACAACAAGCTCAGGTGCAAGAGTTAAATAACAGGTTGAAAAAAGTACAAGACGAATTGCACTTAAAGACTATAGAGGAGCAGATGACCCACAGAAAGATGGTTCTCTTTCAGGAAGAATCTGCTAAATTCAAACAGTCAGCAGAGGAGTTTCGGAAGAAGATGGAAAAATTAATGGAGTCCAAAGTCATCACTGAAAATGATATTTCAGGCATTAAGCTTGACTTTGTGTCTCTTCAACAAGAAAACTGCAGAGCTCAAGAGAATGCTAAGCTTTGTGAAACAAACATTAAAGAACTTGAAAGACAGCTTCAGCAGTATCGTGAACAAATGCAACAAGGGCAGCACGTGGAAGCAAATCATTACCAAAAATGCCGGAAACTGGAGGATGAACTGATAGCCCAGAAGTGTGAAGTTGAAAACCTGAAGCAAAAAATGGACCAGCAGATCAAAGAGCATGAACATCAGTTAGTGTTGCTCCAATGTGAAATTCAAAAAAAGAACACGGCTAAAGACTGTACCTTCAAACCAGATTTTGAGATGACAGTGAAGGAGTGCCAACACTCCGGAGAGGTATCCTCTAGAAACACTGGACACATTCACCCAACACCCAGACCCCCTCTGTTGAGATGGACTCAAGAACCTCAGCCATTGGAAGAGAAGTGGCAACATCGGGTTGAACAAATACCAAAAGAAGTCCAATTCCGGCCACCAGGGGTTCCACTTGAGAAAGAGAAAAGCCAGCAGTGTTACTCTGAGTACTTTTCTCAGACGAGCACTGAGTTACAGATAACTTTTGATGAGATGAACCCTATTACAAGACTCTCTGAAATTGAGAAGATAAGAGACCAAGCCCTGAACCATTCTAGACCACCTGTGAGGTATCAAGATAACGCATGTGAAATGGAACTCGTGAAGCTTTTGACACCCTTAGAGGTATACTCTGTTCTGAGACCTTATCAGCTACCTAATGCCAAGTTTCCTCATTTGCTTCCTTTCTCTCCTAGACTAAATTTTAAAACAAATTTTGAATGTGATTGGCTTTTTGTAGTTCTGACAGGAAAATAATGCTGTACTTTTTCTGGTAACTTACTTGAATCTTTATTATAAATTAGCACTCTTTAATCTTTGAATGTTTGAGATTAAACATACAGATGTAATAGATACACTGTTATATCCGTGTAGATATATTTTGAAAAATGTAACTATCAAAAAAGCTAGAAGAACCAAGCAGTTACCTTTAACTTCTAACATATTTTGTGGCTAGATTTTGTCTTAGTCTTTTTTAAAGATATAATTTTAATACCTTTATTGTCATCAAAAAATACAATTCAGACTCTGAAAATGATATTATAATACTCCCAAACTCTCCTTGGTTTGAATTTTTTTTCTTTTCACTAATCTCATCTTTGTAATTCAAATAATTATGTTTGGATTGAGAATGGGTAAAGTGACATAATGTTTTTGAGGTGACTTTTAACGTTTTATAAATTCCTGTTACAGATAGCTAAGAACAAGCAGTATGATATGCATACAGAAGTCACAACATTAAAACAAGAAAAGAACCCAGTTCCCAGTGCTGAAGAATGGATGCTTGAAGGGTGCAGAGCATCTGGTGGACTCAAGAAAGGGGATTTACTTAAGAAGGGCTTAGAAACAGAGACCTTCCAGAACTTTGATGGTGATCATGCATGTTCTGTCAGGGATGATGAATTTAAATTCCAAGGGCTTAGGCACACTGTGACTGCCAGGCAGTTGGTGGAAGCTAAGCTTCTGGACATGAGAACAATTGAGCAGCTGCGACTCGGTCTTAAGACGGTTGAAGAAGTTCAGAAAACTCTTAACAAGTTTCTGACGAAAGCCACCTCAATTGCAGGGCTTTACCTAGAATCTGCAAAAGAAAAGGTTTCATTTGCCTCAGCGGCCAAGAGAATCATAATAGACAAAATGATGGCTTTGGCATTTTTAGAAGCTCAGGCTGCAACAGGCTTTATAATTGATCCCATTTCAGGTCAGACATATTCTGTTGAAGATGCAGTTCTTGAAGGAGTTGTTGACCCCGAATTCAGAATTAGGCTTCTTGAGGCAGAGAAGGCAGCTGTGGGATATTCATATTCTTCTAAGACATTGTCAGTGTTTCAAGCTATGGAAAATAGACTGCTTGACAGACAAAAGGGTAAACATATCTTGGAAGCCCAGATTGCCAGTGGGGGTATCATTGACCCTGTGAGAGGCATTCGTGTTCCTCCAGAAATTGCTCTGCAGCAGGGCTTGTTGAATAATGCCATTTTACAGTTTTTACATGAGCCATCCAGCAACACAAGAGTTTTCCCTAATCCCAACAACAAGCAAGCTCTGTATTACTCAGAATTACTGCGAATGTGTGTATTTGATGTAGAGTCCCAATGCTTTCTGTTGCCATGTGGGGAGAGGAACATTTCTAATCTCAATGTTGAGAAAACTCATAGAATTTCTGTAGTAGATACTAAAACAGGGACAGAATTGACTGCGTATGAGGCTTTCCAGAGAAACCTGATTGAGAAAAGTATATATCTTGAACTTTCAGGTCAGCAGTATCTGTGGAAGGAAGCTACATTTTTTGAATCCTATGGGCATTCTTCCCATATGCTGACTGATACTAAAACGGGATTACACTTCAATATTAACGAGGCTATAGAGCAGGGAACAATTGACAAATCCTTGGTCAGAAAGTATCAGGAAGGCCTCATCACACTTACAGAACTTGCTGATTCCTTGCTGAGCCGGTTAGTTCCCAAGAAAGATTTGCACAGTCCTATTGCAGGGTATTGGCTGACTGCTAGTGGGGAAAGGATCTCCGTTCTCAAAGCCTCCCGCAGAAATTTGGTTGATCGGATTACTGCCCTCAGATGCCTTGAAGCCCAAGTCAGTACAGGGGGTATAATTGATCCTCTTACTGGCAGAAAGTACCGGGTGGCCGAAGCTTTGCATAGAGGCCTGGTTGATGAGGGGTTTGCCCAGCAGCTGCGACAGTGTGAATTAGTGATCACAGGGATTGGTCATCCCATCACTAACAAAATGATGTCAGTGGTAGAAGCTGTGAATGCAAATATTATAAACAAGGAAATGGGAATCCGATGTTTGGAATTTCAGTACTTGACAGGAGGATTGATAGAGCCGCAGGTTCACTCTCGGTTGTCAATAGAAGAGGCTCTCCAAGTAGGTATGATAGATGTCCTCATTGCTACAAAACTCAAAGATCAAAAGTCATATGTCAGAAATATAATATGTCCTCAGACAAAAAGAAAGTTGACTTACAAAGAAGCCTTAGAAAAAGCTGATTTTGATTTCTACACAGGACTTAAACTGTTAGAAGTATCTGAGCCCTTGATGACAGGAATTTCTAGCCTCTACTATTCTTCCTAATAGGACATGTTTAAATAACTGTGCAAGGGGTGATGCTGGCTGGTTCATGCCACTTTCTCAGAGTATGATGGTGTTGGCTACATAGGCAGTGTGTGAATTCTGTAACATATGCTATTTCTTGAGGGCCACAAATCTCTGAGTGTTCAAAATAGAGAAAGTTTTAAATGAAAAATTACAATTGATGTAATGCCCTTCAAATGGTTTCATTTAGCCTTGAGAATGGGTTTTTGAAACTTGCCCACACTAGAATTTTTTGACATAAAATATGGGATAAACTTGATGAACTCCAAGTTTACAGCATAATTTCTTCAGAACTCCCCTTGACTGAATAGATTTAAACTCGTGTTAGTTCCCATTTATTAAGTGAGAACATGCACTCACTGAAAGAGCATATCATGAAGCATTGTGGAATCAAAGAGAAAGTTGTAAATTCCTTCCCACATCCTTCAAGCTGCAGTGTTTCAGATTGCTTCAAAAAATGAAAAAGTTTTGCCTTTTTCTGTATATAGTGACCTTCTTTGCATATTAAAATGTTTACCACAATCTCTCATTTCTAGTTAAGTCTTTACACTTGAAAGCTAACATTATGAATATGTTATGTGTTAGAGAAGGAGAAGGATTTTTCTTCATTCTCTGTATTTTCCTTATGTGTATAGTAGACATTCTCTATTCTGTCAGCTTTCTATTATCTGATACCTTTCTGTCAGGACAATTATGATTGTAATGCTAATGCAAAGGCAGCAATTCAAAGATCTTCTAGTGCCTCATGAATAAAGTTGAGATTTAAAATTTATGACATTGATGGAACAGCTGGGAGAGTAGACCATTCATTAAGGAATGTGTGCCATAGCTTTCTTTGCTACCATAAACATTTTGGAGGTGTATCTGCTATGTGACATGGTAAATATGGTTAAGTGAATGAATAAAATGTTTTAGTAACCTGTGTGTGATGGAAAACATTTTTACATTCTTGTTTGCTATGGAGAGGTCAGTTTCATAGCTAAGTCATTTACTGGGTTGTATATTTTTCTTACCACTCAACTGTCAGAAGTCACTGGAAGAAGAAAAGAAAGAGCATGTTGAAAAAGCCAAAGAATTGCAAAAATGGGTATCAAATGTCAACAAGACCTTGAAAGATGGAGAGAAGGCTGGAAAACCTCCCTTCTCTAAGCAAAAGGTATTCACAGAAGTCCTGGTTTAATAATATCAATAGAGATGTTAACTGAGTTGACACAGTTCACCTAGCACAATGTTTAATTCTTTACCTTAATTTTCCCATTGTTATAGGCCACTATAATGCAGATCAGAAAGATGAAATAACTTGCCCAAGAAATCAAAATTAGTATGTGGCAGAAGAAGCTGTTTAATTCCAAAGAACAATATATATTGTCCTATTTTTAGTAAACAAGTATGGTATGCTGCTTTTTCTAATAGTTAGGTCTGATTCCTGATTATTTTTGTGAGAATAGCTGAAGAGCAGTCATTCTGTTTTATGTATAGAATAAATCCATGCACTCTGCGGCATAAAGACATGCCATCTTATTCTTACAGATGTAAACAAAAAGTTTGAAGAACAATGAAAATACAAGCTAGAATATTAAGATTCTTGATTATTGACTTTAGTTGTACTTTTCTGGGTCTTTTTTTTAATCTCATAAGGAAGTGTCTACAGTCAACCACTGGAAATTCTAGATACTATCTTTTATCCCAGTGAATTGTTTAGTCTTATGGGCTGTCTTCTGTATCCCAACTGCTTAGCATTAGTTGGATGGCTACAGCTTGGAAGATGTTTGGGGTATCTATTGGACTGCACCACTTGAAGCTCTTAGGATGTTGGTAATTGAGGTCTAAATTTTAATAGTACTGCCACTGGTGGTAGCAATGGGATTGCTGCTGTATTGTAAACATAAACTTCCACTAAGATAAGAAGCATTTTTCTCAAGGAATACTTTCTCCTGCACTACCCTCCTACTCTTGCCTGACATTTGGAAATTTCGGGGGCTATCATCCAATCTTACATTTAGCTTCCCCTTCTAGCTCTGCATTAGTACTCACTTGTCATCTATTAAAATAGACATTGTTGACATGATTAAATAGGGGATAACATCAGTGTCTTATTTTGCCTGTGTTATGAGGCAAGTGTTTCTTCTTTGAGGTTCTTCCTTGGAGCAGTGTACAGAGCAGAGTATATGCTTGAAATACTGCTCAATTGAAATAAAGTTGTATTCACTCATCGTCTTACATACTGTGTATCATATAGTGTGGAACAAACGAGATGTGGGAAAGCACTTGTATTTGATGCTTTATACCAAAAAGCTTCAAAGTGATTTCAATACATATATTTCATTTAAAATATCCTTTTCCCTTTTCCCCCCCTCATTAAGTAGACAACCAAAATGGGGATATAAAGCTTAACAAAGATTCCTTGGGAGAATAAGTTTCTTTTGAGAAATATGGATTATAAACCTTTGGTATTTTTATATTCTGTAGTTTTATTTTCATTTTTTATATTTAAGATAGGGACTGGGCTTGCTCAGTCACCCAGGCTGGAGTGCAGTGGCATGATCACAACTCACTGCAGCCGCAACCTCCCGAGCTCAAGTGATCGGCCCGCCTCAGCCTCCCAAGTAGCTGGGACTACAGACACATGCCACCACACCTGGCTAATTAAAAAAAATTTTTTTTGTAGGCATTCTTTAGTTCTAAATTCTCTAAAACTTTACTAAGGCATATTTAGACCTGGTACCCTAGATACATTTTTAATGCAGATAGTGGTGTTAATTACAACTATCTAAGGACAGTTGATGGTCTCTCTATTGAAGGAAATTTTAGTTAATGTAAGTGTGTCCTTCCAAAATCAATGTGGCCTCATGATTATGGCTGTGAAAAGTAAACTTTAAATGGACTCTAAATAGACTTCATGGGGGAAAATAATTCTTCATTGGCTCATTATTTCCTCTTATTTCTGCTCATTTAAAAGAATGGCAATTTCTGAAATAAGGGATTTGGAAGTGATGAACTGAGGGATTAGGAGAAAGTTTTGAGACCTCTTGCTTTTCCCCAAACAGATCAATTTTATTTCTCTGACAGACGACAGAGATGACTTTTAGAAAGTGGGTTTTAGGATTAGAAATTATTTACTTTTTAATGGTTAAATTTTTTTTTTTTTTTTAGGCAGGATCTTACTCTGTTCTTTATGTGGGAGTGCAGTGGTGCAGTCTCAGCTAACCGCAACCTTTCCTTCCCACGCTCAGGCAATTCTCCTGCCTTAGTCTTCCAAGTAGCTGGGGCTACAGGCAGGAGCTACCAGTGCTTGGATAATTTTTGTATTTTTTGTAGAGACAAGATTTCACCTTGTTGTCCAGGCTGGTCTCAAACTCCTGAGCTCAAAGCAATCTGCCTGCCTTGGCCTCCCATAGTGCTGGGATGACAGATATAAGCCACCACTGTGAGCAAGAAATTCTTTATTCTTCATCTGCATACATACAGATTATTACTTTCACCCTATTTTTTTCAGAAGGGTCATTGTATTTAGGAGCGTGGCAGAAGGAAGATGCCCTTTGGAAGTAGTGTCCCACATTCATGTGTCTTTTTGAGTACTGCAGTGCACAAGGATGACACTGGTCAGTGCTGAGTGCCCACCTGTGGGTGGAGGCCACCTTTATCCACGGCGCGGTTAGGACAGATGCAGGAACCATATAATCTATCATTTTCTCATGAAAACAACAGCATTAAGGATGGAGAAGCTTTCTTTATGCATTCTAAATAAAATATTCTCATCTAGGCCTACAGACTGCTAATAACTGATAGGTTATTCACGTGGGTCACTCAAAATAGACTTTGGCCTGACTAAAAGTTGATTTATTTTAAAAAATACTGTTTTTTACTCCTTTTGGAGGAAGAATTTGAATGTGGCTTCTTTACCTTACAGATTTCCAGTGAAGAAATATCAACCAAGAAGGAACAGTTGTCTGAAGCACTTCAAACTATGCAGCTTTTTTTGGCAAAACATGGAGACAAGTATGTTAGTTGTCATTAGCTCTTTTATCCTAGGTGGGGAAGTGCTCTTAAGAACATTCAGCAAGACAGAAGTGGTAAATTTTAATTGCAATTCTAAAAATGGGACTCTAACTAGTCATAATTAATGTAGTAATGTAAAGAGTATCAACTTAGTAATTTAATTGTCACTTTTAGTCTTTATTCCAACTTTGAAATGTGCCTATTATTCCCATGCGTTACTGGTAAACAGGCTCAGAGAGGTTAAGAATTAATAGCAAGTGAGAGGTATAGTGCAGACTCCATGTCAAGTCTTAAATCGAAGTAGTACTCTGAGACTTATTTTTGGAAAATATGTGTAAATATCATCTTCATTTTCTTAGCTGAGACCTCTGACAGCCTCATTTCTCATATTTTGTCCCTACTTTGTGCAACAAGGCACTTTATATATTTTAATAAATGCTTTACTCAGGGATGGAATCCACCCTTTCTTTAAACCCTTTTTGGATGTCCTCCTTAGTATTACTTCATAATGATTTGATAGTATACCTTAGCAAATCAGGTTAATCCCCTTTTAAATTTCCTTTTTATTTATGCTTTAGTCTAAACAAGTTTCATCTTGAGAAATGGTACCTTATTGTTCCTTTTCCACGTTGGGATTGACAACGAGATCTTTGCCTCTGTCGTATAACAGCAATTGCTATTTTGGAATTTTGTCTATTAAATAAGTGTCAATACGTTAGTTTACACCCTTTCCTTCAGTCTTTTTCTCAGGCAAGGGAAGGATCCTTAGATATTTTTAAGGCCATTCTTATTTTCATATATAGTCATACTGAGACCTGAGCAATATGTATGTGAGGCTATATTTTATTTTATGATCATGTGACAAAGTTACTCAACCTAATATGTCATATTTATCTCTTGAGGACTTGGATTACTCTTTTTGTTGCTTCTGGTTATTTCAGAATGACAGATGAAGAAAGAAACGAATTGGAAAAACAGGTGAAAAATCTTCAAGAAAGTTATAATTTATTATTCAGTGAATCTCTGAAACAGCTACAAGAATCACAAACCACAGGAGATCTAAAGGTAGAGGAGAAGGTAATATTATTTGTTTAAACATAAGGCTGTTTCTAGAAGCTTAGTTTGATTGCATGGCTGTGAAAATCTATGTCAATAATAAAGAAATGACCTTGAATTTTGTACATAGTTAAAACGTGGATTGAGTTTATTTAAATGTTTGGAGATTCCAGTGTTGTTTATTAAATGCAATCTTACACGTGCTGATCATCAGTTTCTGTGACATCTTAATCTCTGCCTTGCATGGTAAAAGAAAAGGATCATTCATTCTTCTAACTCTTCTCTTTAAAAGCCATTCTTCTAGTATGTATAATAGGTATTTTATTATATAATATGTTATAAAAGAGCCCGTGGGTCATCTCTAAAGGTGGCATTGATGTGTTATGGAGTTTGCTTGATTTTCAGAGATATCTATGAGACTTATTTGAGTATTACAAGGCCATACATTATAGTGAGGATGCCCTAGCATCTTCTTAAAGTATAAGAGAAATCATTTAGAATTTGGCTGCTACTTAAACTTTTAAAACTTGACAGTGTATATCAACATGCCCAACATAATATGTAGTATTCAAAAAGTTATCTTTATATTAATTCCATTACTACTGGGAATACTTTCCACATAATTTGTCACATTTTTGGGGTATGTAACCATTTTTCTAGTTTCTTAGTTTTTGACTGTCTTCGAAGAAGTCTGTATGCTGTAAACATCAATAGCATGGGGTTTGATACACTCTTTCATGCTGCTAGACTCTAATCTCACCTAAATGCAGAAAGCATGGTTTGCCTTCTAGATATGTGTTCTGTTTTCTCACTGTCATCATCTACTCTCTTGTGTCCTCACTAACCTTGTCAATATACACAATATTAAGTTTTCAATTCACAGATGCATGTTGTTTTCAAAGCTTTTATCACATCCTGTGCTGTTGAATAGATCACTGACATAGATCACTTGTGCATTTGAACTGCCTAACATTCACAGCATTGCTACACCTTGGTAAGTAGAGGATTTTTATGTTGAAATGTATTATTTATTTCTTAAAAACCTACGTTGCATGAAATTCTGCCCACCCTTGTGTAACAGACTGACCTGAGATTTTTGCATTTTCCTTTCAGCTGGATAAAGTGATTGCAGGCACCATTGATCAGACAACTGGAGAAGTCCTTTCAGTCTTTCAAGCAGTTTTAAGAGGCCTCATTGACTATGACACAGGACTTAGGTTGCTCGAGACACAGCTAATGATTTCTGGTCTAATTTCACCAGAATTGAGAAAATGCTTCGACCTTAAAGATGCCAAAAGTCATGGCCTTATTGATGAACAAATTCTGTGCCAACTCAAAGAAATAAATAAAGCTAAAGAGATTATTTCTGTTGCATCACCTACCACAATTCCAGTACTGGATGCTCTGGCTCAAAGCATGATATCAGAATCCATGGCCATCAAAGTTCTTGAGATACTGCTTTCTAAAGGCTCTCTGGTTATTCCAGCCACAGGAGAACAGCTGACCCTACAGAAGGCTTTCCAACAGAACTTGGTTTCCTCAGCATTATTTTCTAAAGTCCTGGAAAGGCAAAATATGTGCAAAGATCTTATTGACCCCTGTACCTCTGAGAAGGTTTCTTTAATAGATATGGTACAAAGAAGTATTTTACAGGAAAACACGGGGATGTGGCTTCTACCTGTGAGACCACAAGAAGGAGGTAGAATAACATTAAAATGTGGAAGAAACATAAGCATTTTAAGAGCAGCTCATGAAGGTCTCATAGACCGTGAAACCATGTTTAGGTTGTTAAGTGCACAGCTTCTTTCTGGAGGTCTGATCAGTTCCGACTCTGGCCAAAGAATGACTGTTGAAGAAGCTGTCAGAGAAGGAGTGATTGACAGGGACACTGCCAGCAGTATCCTCACATATCAGGTCCAAACTGGTGGAATCATCCAGTCAAACCCTGCCAAGCGTTTAACTGTGGACGAAGCAGTCCAGTGTGATTTAATAACTTCCAGCAGTGCTCTTCTGGTACTGGAAGCTCAGAGAGGCTATGTTGGACTCATTTGGCCCCATTCTGGTGAAATATTTCCCACATCATCTTCCTTGCAGCAAGAGTTGATTACGAGTGAATTGGCTTACAAAATCCTGAATGGCAGGCAGAAAATAGCTGCTCTTTATATTCCAGAAAGTTCTCAAGTCATTGGTTTGGATGCTGCTAAACAGCTAGGGATTATAGACAATAACACAGCATCAATTTTAAAAAATATAATACTGCCTGATAAAATGCCAGATTTAGGAGATTTAGAAGCTTGTAAAAATGCCAGAAGATGGCTCTCTTTTTGTAAATTCCAACCCTCTACAGTTCATGATTATAGACAAGAAGAGGATGTTTTTGATGGAGAAGAGCCTGTTGCTACTCAGAGCTCAGAAGAAACTAAAAAATTATTTCTATCTTATTTAATGATAAATAGCTATATGGATGCAAACACAGGGCAAAGGCTTTTGCTGTTTGATGGAGACTTAGATGAGGCTGTTGGCATGCTACTGGAAGGCTGTCGTGCAGAATTTGAGGGAGACACAGCCACAAAAGAATGTCGTGATGTCTTAAGCTCCTCTGGTGTATTTCTTAATAATGCTTCAGGCAAAGAAAAGGAGGTATGTATAGCTACACCAAGTGGTTTCAATAAATGTCGTTGCGGAGAACCTGAACTTGAAAAGACTCTTGAAAATAGGAAGTGTGCTACAGATGAAGAATGTCATGAAATGGGAAACAGTGTTATCAATAGTGCATTTTCTCAGTCAGAAACCCTGGCAAATACAATGTCAGTTGATCCTAAAGTTAACAGTTCATCCAGTGTGTGTGTTTCTAATCCCATATCATATTTAACACAGACTGAACTTACAGACATTAGCATGCTTAGAAGTGACTCTCAAAACAGACTTACGAACTGTAAAAATCAAGGTCAAGTGGAAACAAATGATCGTGCAAATGAATGTAGTCATTCTGAAGACATTCAAAATTTTCCAAGTGATATAGAGAATCCTATTGTAAAATCAAAAAGGAGTAAATTTTGTGGTATGAATGAAACAGAGAATGAAGCTAATACAAACAGGAATTCACCTATCTTTGACTATTCCCCCAGGCTAAGTGCCTTGTTAAGTCATGATAAATTGAGGCACAGTCAGGGAAGTTTTAATGATACACACACCCCAGACAGCAATGGAAATAAATGTGAATCCCCTACATTATCATTCAGTGACAAAACCATGTTATCAGATCAAATAATGGGAGAAAAATTTCAAGACCAGTTTTTGGGAATTGCAGCTATTAACATCAGTTTACCAGGAGAGCAGTCTGGACAGAAATCTTTAAATATTACTTCTAGTAATCCTCAAGTACAGTATCACAATGATAAATACATTTCAAATACTTCTGGTGAGGATGAGAAAACACATCCTCTTTTTCAGCAGACAACTGAAGACAAGGAAAAGGAGTCTGAAATAGAAGAGTACTGCTGTACTATGACTCCAGGGGGTAATACTGATAATGCCAGTGCATCTCTTATGTGTGCTACACCATTGCTTGATGAAACCATCAGTGCCAGTGACTATGAAACATCACTGCTGAATGATCAGCAGAGTGACACAGTAACAGACACTGAGAGTGATGATGATTTTTACGATACTCCCTTGTTCGAAGATGATGACCATGATTCTCTGCTTCTTGATGGTGACGATCATGATGGTCTGCACCCTGAGGACTATGACACACTGCAAAAGGAAAATGATGAGACGACGACTCCTGCTGATGTTTTTTATGATGTCTCAAAAGAGAATGAAAATTTCATGGTTCCCCATGGGGTACTAGGTGGTAGCTTAAGTGTGAAAGGCAAAGCACAGTGTCTTCAGGATTTTCTCAGAGATACTGAGAAAGATGAATTAGATTCTGGTGAAAAAATGCATTTTAATACAGTTGGCTCAGATAAGGTGAATGGATTGTCACTGGGAACTGTATCAGAAAGGGAATGTGCAAATAACCTTGAAGGTAATGAATCTGACTCATTGACTGATTATGATATTGTAGGAGGAGAAGAGAGCTTCAGTGCATCATTAAAATATGAGGACAGTGGCAGTTGGAGAGGAAGAAGGGAAGAGTATGTGACTGGACAGGAATTTCAGTCTGATACTGATCATTTAGATTCTATGCAAAGTGAAGAAAGTTATGGGGGTTATATATGTGACAGTAATGATCAGGATGACGATGATGATGATGGCATTGATGAAGGAGAAGGAGGTATAGGAGATGAGAATGGAAAGCCCAGGTGCCAAGATGTGGCTGAAGATATGGATATCCAGTTACGTGCCTCTATTGTAAATGAAAACAGTGATGAAAATTTTTCGCCTAGTGAAATTAGCTTAGTTACTGAAAGAAGCAACCTTCCAGAATATACAACTGAGATTGTTGGAAAAAGCAAAGAAAATCTGTTGAATCATGAGATGGCACTTAAGGATGTATTGTTGCCTATCATTGAGGACACTGAATCTGAAAAAACTTTTGGCCCTGCAAGTATTTCACATAATAATAATATCAGTTCAACTTCTGAGTTAGGTAATGATCTACCAAACACAAACATTGAGTTGATTCAAGGGTCAGAATTGCCAGGATTGACTGACTCTGTGAAAGGTGAGGATCAGTATTTTAAGAATATGGCACCAAAAGTTGACTCATCTCTTGATCACATCATTTGTACTGAGCCTGATTTAATAGGAAAGCCTGCTGAGGAAAGCCATTTGTCATTGATAGGCTCTGTAATTGACAAAGATACTCAAGGAAATGGAAGTGATCTCATTAAAGGGAGAGATGGCAAAAGTGATATACTAATGGAAGACGAAACATCAATTCAGAAAATGTACGTGAGTGAAGGAAAAATGCTTGTAGAAGGTCTAGTTGAAGAAGAAAATAGGGATCTCAAACTTCTGCCTGGTAAAAATACAAGGGATAGTTTCAAATTAATTAATAGTCAGTTTCCATTTCCACAAATCACAAACAATGAAGAACTTAATCAGAAAGGAAGCCTTAAAAAAGCAGCTGTAACTCTTAAAGATGAACCAAGTAGTCTACAAATGATAGTTAGTAAAAGTCCTGTGCAATCTGAGACTCTTGAAGAAATTTTTGACTCATCAGTTTCCAAAGAGATTAGTGGTGGCATTACTTCAAACATTGCATTGTGGGAAGGGTATACACGTATTGAGAAAGATTCATTCACTGATGGACCTGAGAAAGAGCTTGATTTGTTTACTTATTTAAAACATTGTGCTAAAAATGTAAAAGCAAAAGATGGTGCCAAACCAAATGAAGATGTCCCAAGCCATGTTCTAATAACTGCCCCTCCCATGAAAGAACATTTACAGTTAGGAGTTAATAATACAAAAGAGAAGTACACTAGTACCCAAGAAGACTCACCTCTTAATGAAATGATCCAAAGTCATGATCTTTGTAGTAAAGATGGCAGCTCAGGAGGAGGAACAGAAATTTCTCAGTTCACACCAGAAAGTATTGAAGCCACACTTTCAATATTACCTCTTAAACATTTAGAAGATGTTAGGAAAAATGATTTTCTGCAGTTGGAGCCACGTACAAGTGGATTAGGAAATGATAACTCCAGTAACACTTTAAATACTGACTATTCATTGTTAGAAATTAATAATGAGAAAGAAAGAATTGAGCAACAGCTACCAGAAGAGCAAGCCTTGTCTCGAAGACCCCAAGAAAAGGAGGTTCAAATTCCTGAATTGTCTCAGGTATTTGTTGAGGATGTAAAGGATATTTTAGACAGCAGATTGAAAGAAGGTCATATGAACCCACAAGAGGTTGAAGAACCCTCAGCCTGTGCAGACACTAAAATTTTAATTCAAAATTTATTTAAAAGGGATACCACATCACAGTTGGTAAATGAAGCATCTGCTGTGCCCAGTGACTCTCAAATGAGTGACTCTTCTGGAGATTTTCCCATGAGTAACTCATCAGAACTAAAGGCAGAAAGTAGAGATGATCCTTTCTGTATTGAAAATCTTAAGTCTGAGCTCCTCCTTAATGTACTGAAGCAAGATCAACATAGCCAAAAAATTACAGGAGTATTGGAATTGATGAGAGAATTAACTCACATGGAGTATGACCTAGAGAAAAGAGGCATTACATCTAAAGTACTTCCACTGCAACTTGAGAATATTTTCTACGAGCTACTTGCTGATAGATATTTGGAAAAAACAGAACATGTTGGAGACTTGAATCAAAAAGCATATTCTACTTCTGAGATGATGGAAGAAAAGTCACACATTCTTGGTGATATTAAAAGCAAAGAAGGAAACCACTATTCCCCTAATTTACAAACTGTAAAAGAAATTGGACTAGAAGGCTCTACTGTGTGTGCATCAGCATTGCCAACAGATGAGAAGCTCAAGGATTCGTGTAATGATTTCCCAAACCATTTGGATTGTATTTCAGGGCCAAAAGAAATGGCTTCTGGAGATAGCTCAACTGAACAAGTAAGTTGGCTTATACATTTTATACAGAAATAGCTGCATGAACCATTGGGGAATAATCCTATACGTTTGTTTTTAAAATCTGTGTAAAGGTTATTGAGTTAAAAATGTCCAAATTTGTTTTTAGTTTTCCAATGAATTACAGCAATGTTTACAGCACACTGAAAAAATGCATGAGTATTTGACATTGCTTCAAGATATGCAACCCCCCTTAGACAAGCAGGAATCTCTGGATAACAATCTGGAAGCTCTGAAGAATCAACTTAGACAGTTGGAGGTAAGAATTGTCTACTGCCTGTACAGATGGTGGTCAGCTGCTGCCTGATTGGGGAAAAGAAGCAGAGCACTTTTATGTCTCATGTTCATATTTGTGTTTTTCACTAAATAGTCAATAGTCAGATTTGGGATATATTTCTTTGCAGGCATTTGAATTTGGATTGGCTCCAATTGCCGTTATTTTAAGAAAAGATATGAAGTTGGCAGAAGAATTTTTAAAGTCTCTTCCCAGTGACTTTCCCAGAGGACATCTTGAAGAATTGAGTATAAGCCACCAGAGTTTGCAGACCGCTTTCTCTTCCCTCAGCAATGTGTCTTCTGAAAGAACGAAACAAATCATGCTTGCAATTGACACTGAAATGGTAGGCCTAAAATGTCAAAATTTTGATTTATGAAGAAAATTTTTTTATTTGAGGATTTAGTCATAAGATGCAGTATTTTATTTTTAGAGTGTTAAACCATTAAACCAGACTCTTTTTTTTTTTTTTCAAGACAGAGTCTTGCTCTGTCATCAGACTGGAGTGCAGTGGCGCAATCTCGGCTCACTACAGCCTCTGCCTCCTGGGTTCAGGCGATTCTACTACCCCAACCTCCCGAGTAGCTGGGATTACAGGCACGTGCCACCATGCCCGGCTAATTTTTTTGTATTTTTAGTAGAGACGGGGTTTCACCATGTTGGCCAGGATGGTCTCGATCTCTTGACCTCATGATCCGCCCGCCTCAGCCTCCCAAAGTGCTGGGATTACAGGCCTGAGCCCCTGCGCCTGGCCCAGACTCATTATTTTTAAGAATTTGACGGTTTTGGGAAAGACAACTGACTGTACAATTT
>CAUYOR010172639.1:0-32659 GCA_963573925.1 Callimico goeldii | reverse complement strand
ATTCCACAGGAAAAAAGTGTAAGTGAGCTTCTCCTGCAGCAGCTGCCAGGTTGAGAGGAGCATGACTTTCTCCTATCAACACCATGGTGTGTGTTTGTCCAATGATATACTCCAAAAAGGGGGTGTCATCAGGAAGAATGTCACTCTGCCTGCTGTGTCCAATGCTCTCATTGAACTAGGTATTATGAACTTTCTTCATACCAACTTGCAAAAAAACAACAGGCAGCCCCATGCTGTCAGTGAATTAGCAGGTTATCAGACCAGTGCTAAGTCATAGGATCCTGACAATGCTGTGTCTGTAATATCCAGAGCTCGAGGTGGTGGAACTCACTGTTCTGGCCAGAGTGCTTTTGGAAATATGTGTTACAGATGACCCATGTTTGCACTAATCAAAGCCTGTCACCATTGGCACTACAGAGTGAACACAAGCCAAAAACAATATGCCACCTGCTCTGACCTGGATGCCTCAGCCTGACCAGTGTTAGTCATGTCTAAGGGTCATCGTATTGAGGACACTCCTGTACTTCCTGTGGTGGCCAAAGATATAGTTGAAGTCTACAAGAAGACCAAGGAGACTCTTTTGTGTCTTAAGAAATGTAGAGCTTGGGATGATATCAAAAAGTCTGTGCCTCTCAGCTAATAGAGCTGGCAAGGACTGAATGAGAAAATGTCATTGCATCCAGTGCAGGGGACCCCACATCACCTATATGAATGAGGTTAGATGGTATCAGTAAGGTCTTCAGAAACATCCCTGGAATTACTCTACTTAATGTAGCAAATTGAGCATGTTGAAACTTGTGTCTAGTGGGCATGTGGGACATTCTGCATTTGGACTGAAAGCTCTTTCCAGAAGTTAGATGAATTGCATGGCACTTGGCGCAAATTTGCTTCCTTCAAGGGTAACTACAACATTTCCAGAAACAAGATGATCAATACAGACCTCTGCAGAATCTTGAAAAGCCCAGAGATCCAAAGATACCCTTGAGCACTGCACAAGAATATTCACTGAAGAGTCCTGAAGAAGAACCCACTGATGTGTTTCTGAGAATTACATTGAAATTAAACCCATAGGCAAAGACCATGTTCTGGAACACCAATCTTCCCCAGACCTGGAATCACAAACTATGGGTGGATAAGGCAGCTACAATAGCAGCATTAGTGGTCAAATCAAAGGAGAAAGGGGTTGCAGGCAAGAAGTCTGTGGCAGGGAAGTAAGGAAAGAAGGCTGTTGGTTCTAAAATGAAGAAGAAGCCTCTGGTGGGAGAAAGGCAGCATAGAAACCAGTAGCTGAAGAGAAGCCAGCAGGAAAGAAACCTACCACAGAGGAAAAGAAGCCTCCTGCACAAACGCCATAAGGCTCAAATCATTGCGGGTAAGTCACTTTGGATAAAGACCTGATCAAAGGGAGAGTGAAAAAAGAAATAAAGAAAAAAAATATAAGTGATTCCTCTCTCTGCTTTATTTTTCCTTGTGCTTATTCTGGCAGGTTTGTAAATGAATCCTGTTGCTGAAATGTGAAATTCTTATTTGATGAAAGTCTCCAAATATTAGAGAATAAAATTATCAATGTCTAAGCCCTGCAGACTGCAAAAAACAGAAACTTTAGGAAATTAAGGTGTATGTGGGGATCTGACCGTCCTGTGGGGGATGTCAGAGGCTGTGCTGAACAAGCTCTAAGGTGGTGCTGAAGTGAGAGCCGCTTACCTGACTGTGATCTCGGGCAGCTCCTGGAATTCCTGTTTTCTTAGAAAGTCAAATGAGGACCCAGTGCCCAGATCATAGTTTATAAATGTCATTCTTCAGTAAGAAAAACCAGGGCTCCTTAGAAAAATAGCTGATTACAAGGCTAGGATAAAGAAAATACAACATAAACTTAGAACATCATGTAATTCCAGAAAGAAAGTGCCACTCACCACCTAAAAATTAAGACTGTGCCAAAGGGCCAAAGGAGCCAACCTGAAGTAGCTCCCTATGAGAAACCTAGAATAATTTGAGCAATAGCATAACAACAGTATTGAATTATAACCCCAAATACAAAATGAATATCTGTTTTATACTGAAAAAATAATTAATTTAAGAAATAAATAAATGAGTGTGAAGGGACAAATCTTTCTTACAGAAGATTTTCCAATAATACATGAAGAGAATCCTTTCTCTAGAAGATGAAACTTAATTTCCCTCTTTTGAATGTGGGCTGGACATGGTGATGCACAAAGAATGGAATACAGGATATAAAGAATCATAAACTTATGGAGGAGAAACTTGGAAAACACCCCCTTAACCAAGTGATCAAAGTCCTGTTGATATCATGCACTTCTTGATATGATGTGATGAGAAAGGCACTTACCACTATGGTACTTGTCCCCTAAACCAATAACCCCAATCTAATCATGAGAAAACATCAGACAAACCCAAACTGAGTGACATTCTACAGATTATCTGTCTAGTACTCTTCAAAACTTTCAAAAACATACAAACAGGCAAAGATGAGAAACTCACAGATCAGAGAAAACATGACTACTAACAGCATTAAGGTGACCTCAACTGAATCCTGGAACAGACAAAGGACATTAATGGAAAAACTAGTGAAATTCAAGTAAACCCTATAGTTTAACCAATAATATTATGCTAATGTTAATTTCTTATATTCCTAGCCTTAACACAGTTTTATTAAATTGTAACATTAATGGAACTTGAAAGTAAGGTAGATAGAACTCTGTCCTCTAGCTTTATAACTGTTCTGTAAACCTAAATACATCCAAAATCTATTAAAATTAAACAAAATAGATAATCTAAATATCTATTAAAGAAATTTAATTAAGAAAATTAATTCTTAAAGAGAATTAATTTGAGAATTAATCCTCAAGAAATTGCATCAATAATTAATACCATTCCATAACAGAAAGTATTAGGCCCGGATGCATTCACTGGTGAATTCTACAAAACATTTACGGAAGAAATTATGACTCTTCTCTGTAGTCTCTTCCAGAAGAGAGACACAGAGGGAATACTTCTCAACTCTTCATATTGACACCATCATTACCTTAATACCAAAACACATAAAGACATTAAAAGTAACAAAAATTACAGACTGATCTCTCTCATGAAAATAAATGAAAAAAAAAATTCTTAACTGATCATCAGCATATAGAGTCCACAATGCACAAAGAGAACAATATACTACAACCAAGTGGGATTGCATAGGTGTGCAATGGTGATTCAGCATTTGAAAATACATTAATGTAATCTATCACATCAATAAGTTAAAAAAGGAAAATTATATGGTCACATTGATACACACAGAAAAAGCATTTGAGATGATCCAACATTTATTCATGAAAAAAAACAAACAAACAAACAAGCAAAAACCCTTTAACACACCAGGAATACATTGAGAACTTCTTCATCTTGATAAAGAATATTTGCAAAAGTTCACAGATAACATCATAGTTAATGGTAAGAAACTGGAAGCTTGTCTGCTAAAATCAGAAACAAGCAAGGATGTTCCCTTTCACCACTGTTTTTCAACATTGTGTTGGAAGTCCTGGCTAACACAGTAAGACAGAAAAAAAAGGAAAAAAAAAAGGAAATAAAAGGTATACAGAGTGAGAAGGAAGAAATAGAACTGCCTTTGTTTGCAGATGCCATGATTGACAATTTAGAATATTTGAAAGAATCAACCACAAAACAAGGGATTATAGAAAGGTTGTATGAAATAAGTTTAATACACAAGTCAATCACTTTTCTATATGCAGCAATGAACAATTGGAATTTGAAATTAAAAAGGCAATATCATTTACATTAGCATGCCCCAAAATGAAAAACTTAGGCATAAATTTAACAAGAAATGTACAAGATCTATATGAGGAAAACTACAAAGCTCTGATAAAAGAAATAAAAGAACTAAATCAGTGAAGAGGTGTTCTACGTACATGGACAGGAAGACTCAATATTGTTAAATGTTGGTTCTTCCCAACTCAATTTATAGAATCAATGAAATCTCAACCAAAATCTCAGCAAGTCATATGGATATTGGCAAAATGAACTGATCTAAAGGGTTTTTTTTTCCCTTAAATTTTGTGAAAGCACAAGAGACTCAGAATAGCCAGCACAATATAGGAGAACAAAGTCAGAGGACTGACACAACTTTACTTCAAGATGTACAGTAAACTCCGGTAATCAAGATATGTTGTATTGGTGAAGGAATTGTCAAACAAATCAATGCAGCAGAACAGAGAGCCCAGAAATAGACCAACGTAATTAGAGTCAACTAATCTTTGACAAACCAGAAAGATGATAAAATGGATAAAAGGGTATTTTTAACAAATGGTGCCAGAACAACTGGACATCCACATGCAAGAATAGGGAAATGAAAAGAACTCTCTTGAAAGGTTGCTGTGAAGGTCACCTGCTACAGGAGCAGAAAATGCTCATTAGGATCTCTGACACTTAATAAGCTCTCACAGTAATGTAATGGTTGGATTTCAATATTTTTCAGCCACCATCTTCATAAGGCTTTCCATGAAAGCTACAATGATTACTGTCAGTGAACTGGCCCTACCAAACTGCTAGGTAGGTTGCAATTTTGAGGGGGCCATCAGCACATTGGCCTCAGAACACTCTGCAGCCCCTTGACCTTGAGGATGATGCTGACCTTAATCCCCTGCTTGTCTCTGGCTAAAGACAGGCTCCTTCTGCAGAGGCCAGAACAGGATGCCTATCTATATAAGATTCTGTTAAGATGCAGGAATAACAACAACAAATAAATATACACAGTAGCATAAAACTAGATAATCTACTTTATGCATATTTATCATTATTTCTTAATTTTTATGATTATGAGACTCCATTCTCATTTTGGTGATTCAAACTGACCCAAAGCCCAGCCCTTTCTTTAGTTCTGAAAGGTTAAAAATTCAAATACCCAAACTCCATTGTAACTTATGGTTTAGGACTACCTACTGTAAATTATGGGGATTAGACCAGTTTGAAACAGCCTACTTCAGAAACTCAGATGTTTGGAATATCCAGTTCTCAGGAAGCATACAGAACATCCCATCCAAAACCTGCAGAATACAAATTCTTTCCTTCAGCACATAGATCATTCTCAAGAATAGTGTAAGGCCGGTTGCCTTGCCGGGAGATAGATGGACACACTCCTTCCTACTCACGCCTGATAACTGTGTCTTCAGTCTGAGCACATTACTCAGTATCTGGCTTCTCCACATAGATTCCCCACACCCACCCCTGCTACCACACTCAGACATACATTCAGTGCCAAACTAAGCACTGAACCCCCCAGCCCAAGGCCAAAAAACTCTCGCCAGCAGCTCGTTCTCGGCCAGCCCACCTGCCACTAGTCCCACCTGCCTACCAATGAAATCACCTATGCTTTGTTTCCCAATGACCAATCACATCCCCGGCTAAACTCGTCAGGTCCGGTAACCAATAAAATGATCTATGCTTTATTTCCCAATAACCAATCACATCCTCGGCCAGCCCACCTGCCACTAGTCCCGCCCACCTACCAGTGAAATCACCTATACTTTTTTCTCAATGACCAATCACGTCCCCAACCAAACTCATCACATCCTGTACCCAATGAAATCACCTATGCTTTGTTTACCCAATAACCAATCAATCACTTCCACTCCATAAAAAAACCCCAGGCCCGGAGATGTCAAGCCGACTTCTCTGGCCCCTCCCTGGACCATAGAACTTTGCCTGGGAGCTGAATAAATTGGCTTTTTATTTTCTTGTACTGGCCTCAGTTTTCTCATTTTAACTCAGTAATAAACCTTATATTTGGTGCCAAAACCTGGGAGGAGTCATAAGACCCCCTCCTGAGGGAAACTGATTCCTCCACCCGAGGCCTGATCAGGAACCGCTCCACCACAAGGCCGTGTTGCCCACAGCCTCTGCTGCTGCTTGCCTCGTGGACTCCCTGCTCGTAATTGCGGCCATGTCAGGGACTCCTTCTTATCTCTCGCTGAGGGCCCGGGGCCCTGGCCTCGTCTAGAGGACCTGAGTGTAGAGGAGACGTCCCTACACTCTTGTCTTCTCCCTGTAAGGTGTCTTCTGGGGGACAGGAATCTGAGGGGGGCGTCCCCATCTTCCTGATCCCTCCCAGTGTTTGGTAGGATGATCTGGGACAGCCCTTCTGATCACCTCCACAGCAGTGGCTGAGGCTTGGGTGATCAGAAGCCCGCTTACAAGTCTGGGCCTTGCCCAGGACCGAAACCAAATCTCGGCTCTCCATCCCAAATTTGCCCTTTGGCAGGTCAGCTCCTGCTTACAAACTTTGTTTCTCTCTCTATTCCTGAGTGAGTGTGTGAGTGAGTGGGTTTATGTGTAGTCCCATGGCTTAACAGTTATGGGGCTTGTGTGAGACTCCACCCACGGTTCCACGTGGACATCATAAGGCATAACGGTGATTCACCTCAGGACCAAAAGTTCTGAGGTGACCAGGCTCGGGGGTTATATGGGTACACCTTAGCCACGACACCCTGAAACATCCCTCTGGGGACGTGGCTGTGAAGGCATCAGATTGGTCTCCCATCTGGGGGGCACTCATCCTTCGTCTGTCAATCTTACATGTGGTTCTGTCTCTACTGTAGATTCACCAGCTTCATCCTTCTCCGATAGCTGACATACAGTGGTTTAGGCCTGACTCTCTCGAAGTAGAAGATATTTTACAGTGGGTAACAGATCACTGGCTACAGGGAACTTTCATTGAGTTTTTGTCTCTAGAGATAACTCTGTTCTCTTTTTTTCTCTTATTCTTCCTCTATCACTGAAACCTTGCTCTCCAACTCTGTTTCTGTTACCTCCTCAAGTTCTTCCATGTGGCATATAGCTTTATCCCTGTCGATTTTTATTTTCTTTCTCATTATAATCATTGCAGCCTTTAGGTTCTCCCAGCCACCCCCTCCAGGAAAAGAGCTTTCTGCTCGTGTTGGGTTTAATACCCTTCTGTGTCCACTCCTCACCCTTAATCAACTACAAGAAACAAAATATGGGTAATCAGAAATCCTGCCCAAACCCCAAGTTGCCACTAGGATGCCTGGTCCAAAATCTCCCCAAACTGGGTCTTTCTATAAAAAAGAAAAGGCTACTCTTCCTCTCTGCTGTGGCCTGGCCACAGTATCCCCTGAACAACCAGTCCAAGTGGCCTCCAGAGGGCACACTTGACTTTAATATCCTAACAGACTTAAATAACGTCTGCCAAAAGAACGGCAAGTGGGCAGAGGTTCCCTACATTCAGGCTTTCTGGCATTTCTGCTCCCACCCCAACCTCTGCTACTCCTGCCATACTACCCAGGTACTCCTAGTCAAAGATACTCCCACACTGCCCTCAGCCCCATGGCCTACTCCCTCTTTCTTCTCCGATCCTAATCTGCCTGAAGAGCTCTCCCTACCCTCCACTCAACTCATTAACCCCCTACCTTACGTACAACCCCCACCCCCTCCTGCTCCTCCCCTCCCAGGGCCAGACATGGCCTCTCCTGTTAGTGCTTACACTCGCTCACATGAAACTCTCAGCGATGGAACCTCCCTCCTTTGTCCTCTTCTCAAGGTGGCCAGAGCAGACGGAGTCATCTGGGTACACATTCCCTTCTCTCTTTCTGATCTGTCCACCATTGAGAAGCACCTAGGGTCATTCTCTGCCAATCTCACAGCCTACACCAAGGAATTTCGCTATCTCACTCAAGCCTATGAATAACCTGGCATGACACTTATGTAATCCTGTCCTCTACCCTCACACCTGATGAGCGCAATCACATCCTCATGGCAGCTCAGGCACACGCTGATCAAGTACATCTCACTGATCCTCAAATGCCAGTAGGTGCAGTGGCGGTCCCCGTGGCAGACCCTAATTGGAACTACCAAATTGGCCAAGATGGCTGCAACTGCCAAGACCAAATGCTGCAGTGCCTCCTAGCAGGCATGCAAGACGCAGCCCAAAAGATAGTCAATTATGACAAACTGTGGGAAATAACTCAGGATCCTACTGAAAACCCAGCTGCCTTCCTTGACCAATTAATTAACACTATGGTTCTTCATACCCGAGTAGATCCAAATTCTCTAGCCAGGGCCACCCTCCTAGCAGCTCATTTTATCTCCCAGTCAGCACCAGACATTAGAAAAAAACTAAAGAAAGCAGAGGAGGGCCCTCAAACTCCCATACGAGATCTGGTAAACATAGCATTTAAAGTCTTTAATAGCCGATAGGAAAAGGCTGAGGCTGCTCACCAGGCCCATTTACAGCAACAGGTAAGCCTCCAAACCCAAGCTCTTGTGGCAGCCCTGAGGCCAGCAGCTCACCCAGCATCTAGTGGGGGAGGGCCATCAAAATTCCTACAAAAAGGCCCCCCAAGACCCACCCAGACTGCCTTAAAGGTCCCGTCTGGGCCCTGTTTCAAATGTGGCCAAGAGGGACAATAAGCCTGACAGTGCCCCTGTCCACCTCCACCCCCTGGGCCCTGTCTGACCTGTAAATGGACTGGACACTGGAAGGTAGACTGCCCATCCCAGATGTCAGGCTCACCCCTGCACCTCCATGTGAGGGCAGACTGGTCCAAAGGATGCAGTCCCTTCGCTTGAGCTCCTAGGCCTCCTGGACGACTGACGCGGCCCAGACTCAGAGACCCCCATCACCCTTGCCAAGCCCAGAGTATCGCTACAGGTAGTGGGTATGTCCATTTCCTTCTTGGTAGACACAGGGGCTACCTATTCTGTATTGCCTTCCTACTCAGGACCTAGCATACCTTCCCAAATCTCAGTCATGGGAATTGATGGAAAGCCCTCCTGTCCCAGTCAGACCCATCCCCTAGCCTGTGACCTTGAGGGGCACCCATTCTCTCACTCCTTCTTAATCATACCCTCATGCCCAGTTCCCCTACTAGGAAGAGATAGGGGCTACCCTCCAACTCACTGGTCCTCCACAGCCAAACCCATCCTCCACCCATCTCCTCATACTAATGCTAACTGAAAACACACCCGATAATAGATAATAAACCCTTGCCTCAACTCCCTATTCCCTCCGAGGTAGTTAATCTCTTGGTATGGGATATCTCTAAGCCGTTAGTGGCCACACATTACACTCCAGTCAAAATATTCCTCAAGAACCCCACCCATTTTCCCTACCGTCCTCAGTTCCCTATCTCAAAAAACCACCACCAAGGTCTAAAACCTACTATCACTTGACTTTTAGGCCAGAGACTTCTTATTCCCACCAGTTCCCCTTGTAATACTCCTATCTTACCAGTCCAAAAGCCATCCAGTGACTACTGCCTGATTCAAGACCTCCATCTAATCAATGAGGCGGTGGTACCTCTCCATCCAGTGGTCTGCAACCCCTACCCCCTACTATCCCATATTCCTTCCACTACCTCTCATTTTACAGTTCTGGACCTCAAGGACACCTTCTTTACTATTCCCCTTCACCCAGAGTCTTACTTTCTCTTTGCCTTTACCTGGACTGATCCAGACACTAATCTGTTGCAACAATTAACCTGGACAGTCCTACTGCAGGGCTTTAGAGACAGCCTCCATATTTTCAGACAAGTATTAGCAACTGACCTCACCTCTTGCCCCCTTCAGCCCAATCCCCTCTTACAGTACATGGTTAACCTGTTAGTCTGCAGCCCCTCCTTCTCCACGTCATAGCAGCATGCTGCCAGTCTCCTTAATTTTCTTGGGTCTAAAGGTTACTGGGTTTCTCCCTCCAAAGCACAGCTGTCAGTTACCTCAGTAATCTATTTATGCATTCACCTTACTCCCCAAACTAAAAGCTTAACAACAGACCACTGAAAAGCACTACTTGCACTACAACCCCCAGAGACGGCCAATGAAATCCTCTCCTTTCTATGGTTTGCAGGCTTTTTACATCACTAGATTCCTAACTTCACAACTCTGGCTAAGCCCCTGTCTGCAGCAGCTAAAGACACCCCCACAGCTAAAGACACCTCTCTCCCATCTGGGGACTGTTAAAACAAGACTTTAAAACCCTGCAAACTGCCCTGTCCAAGGCACCTCCTCTTCAATTGCCGGATCTTACTCATCCTTTCCACTTGTTCACTGATGAAAAACAAGGAATGGCAGTGGGGGTCTTAACCCAACCTCTAGGCCCCACCTATCGTCCTGTAGCCTATTTGTCGAAACAGCTTGATCCCACTGTCAGAGGATGGCAGCCTTGCCTATAAGCTCTGGGAGCAGCAACAGGACTGACCAAAGAATCCCTAAAGCTTACTTTGGGCCAGCCCATCTCAGTGTTCTCTCCTCATCGAGTAACTGACCTTCTCTCTCACAAGTCCCTCGCACATCTAGGACCCTCCCGTTTACAGGAGTTTCATCTAATTTTCATTAAAAATCCTTCAGTCAGCCTCAATCCTACTTTCCACTCAACCCAACTACTTAACTTCCTCTTCCGTCTCACCCCTCCCCCGTCTCCCATCCTGTCCTGAACTCATAAATACACTTACCAAACCTCAAGAAGGCCTAACCAACCTTCCTCTACCTGACCCAGACCTCACTCTGTATGTAGATGGGAGTTCCATAACAACAGCTGAAGGGCAGCGAAAAGCAGCTTATGCAGTAGTCACAGACTCAGCCACCCTTGAGGCTCGCCAATTTCCCAATGGTACTGTTTCACAAAAGGCAGAACTCATTGCTTTAACCCGAGCTCTCACGCTTGCACAGGGGAAGCGAGTAAATATCTATACTGATTCAAAATATGCTTTCCTTATTACCCACTGTCATTCTGCCCTCTGGAGGGAGCGGGGGTTCCTTACTACAAAAGGGTCCCCCATAGTCAATGCTACTCACATCTTCAATCTCCTACAAGCTCTGTCACTGCCCAAAGAGGTTGCTGTCATCCACTGCTGAGAGAACCAGGCCCAGCAGGATACTGTTTCCCAGGGCAATGCAAGGGCAGACACAAAAGCAAAATCCTTAACCAGTATCAGGTTAGCCCCCACTCCGGTCCTGTTCCTTACCATGGCCACACCTCCAGCTTACTCACCATCAGAAAAACAGGCACTCATATTAAGAGGGGGAACCGAGTCTAATCAAGGCTGGATCTTCCTAAACGACAAGATCCCCCTTCCCTGGGAACAGGCCCCTAAAATTATTAATGAAATCCACCAATCCTTACATATTGGGCCCAAGGCATTATATTGCTTCGTGCAGCCCCTCTTTTTCTCACCAGGCCTACAACAAAAAATTGAACAGGTACACAAAGCTTGTGTTACTTGCTCTAAGGTCTCGCCTCAGTGAAACTTAAAGCCACAGTTTCCTACCCACCAACTGCATGACCACCTGCTGGCCCAAGACTGGCAAACTGATTTTACTCATATGCCCACTCACAAAAAACTCCACTACCTCCTAATCTTTGTAGACACCTTTTCTGGATGGATTGAAGCCTTTCCCACTTCCAGGGAAACCACAGACACGGTGGCCTCCCTCTTAATTCAGGAAATCATCCCTTGCTTTGGCTTACCAACAAACATCCAGTCAGACAACGGTCCAGCATTCACAGCTCAGGTGGTCCGACTTGTCGCCAAGTCTCTCAACATCTCCTGGAAACTACACATCCCTACCACCCTTAGTCATCAGGTAAAGTGGAACGGGCTCACAACATCCTCAAAGATCATTTAACCAAACCCACCATTGAGATAAAACTCTCTTGGCCCACACTCCTGCCCTTTGCCCTGGCCTGGGTTCAAACCACCCCACGGGAGCCAATGGGCCTCAGTCCTTTTGAATTACTATACTGCAGGCCTTTTCTGGTTTCTCACAATCTCCTGGTACAACCCCCTCCTCTGGCTTCATACCTCCCCTACCTCTCTCTTCTCTGCCACTTACTCAGGGAGCACGCAGACCGCACTCTCCCCGTGGTCCCAGGACCCGAAGATTCCCACCAGCGACACCTCTCCAGCCGGGTGACAATGTTCTTCTCCGGGAGCTCACGCCAGGATCTCTACAGCCCAGGTGGTCAGGACCCCACATCATAATCTTGACCACCCCCACTGCTGCCAAACTCTTAGGCCACACCCCGTGTCTTGCCTCAAACTAGCTCCCAAAAATAACCAGTGGAGGTCCGAACCGTTGGGCCCCACGTGCCTCCGTCTCACACATTACTGTAACCCACCAACCTCTAACTCTTCAAATCCACCTCCTAATCCTTCTCATACCCCCCACTTAAAGCAAACTCATACGTTTGGCAGTTCTAGTCAAGGAGACCTAGACTGAAGGCCACACCTCCCACACCCAATATATAGTCCAGGGTGACTGCTCCCTACAAGGGTGCTGGGAATCCATCAACATTGCCATCCCCTCCCAAAAAAGTCAATTAGATCCAGGACAGCAGGGAGGGCCAGCACTCTGCTTCTTGTACAGACAGACCAAGGACTATTGTTTGCAGTGGCCAGAAAAGTATGGAGGGTGTCCCTACCCCTTGTGCACAATCCTGATGCCACAATCGGCAGGTATGGCCATAAATCCTAACCATGACCTGAGTAGGCAACCCAATGCTGCATTAACTCTCAAGATCAAGGATCCCTGGCACCCATGATGGGTTAAGGGGGTCCCTGCTAAAGTATATAAATTCCATACTTGGAGCCACCCTCAGGGAACATGGCTAATATACCAGTCCTACACCCGCATCACCCCTGAAGTCATAGAACAACTCAGCTCAGTAGGCCATACCATCCTACAAAATGAAGCCACCCTAACTAACCAATTTAGACCCTCAGACAGCACTTCTCAACCTTTCTCCTGGCTAACTCTGGTACAGTAGGGAGCTAACATGTTAAATCTAACCAAAGCCATAAATTTTACCAACTGCTTTTTATGTGCCTCCCTCAACAACCGCCCCCCCCCGCCACCCGCTTAGCAGCAGTTCCCCTCCAGTCCAAGTTCAATCTTTCACAATCACCTACTGGGCTTGGCACCACCTTAATGGGTATCCCCTTGTTCAAAGTACACTCTCAAAATCTCTCTTTCTGCTATGGGGAGGCCAGCAGCTCCAGCCCCAACGGCAACACCACAGTAAAAGTAAAATCCTCCCTTTATGCACCTCCAGGGGGATACTTCTGGTGTAATGGAATCTTAACCAAAGTTATTAATGCCTCCTTCCCCTTCCCTTGTGTGCCTGTTGCCTTGGTCCCACAATTAAAAGTATATGGACAAGCTGAGTTCTTATCCCTTGTTACTCCATCCCTAAACTACGGGAGCAAATGGGCAGTTTTCCTCGGCCTCTCCCTACCTTCCTCTCTTGCAGCTGCGGGAGTAGGGAGTGGTGCTCTAGGCTACAGCATCACTTCAGCTGCTCAACTGGAAGACAAACTCTGGGTAGCCATTGAGGCATCAGCTACCTCTCTGGCATCCCTCCAGTGACAAATCACGTTGCTGGCTCAGGTAACACTCCAAAACCAACAGGCTCTAGATCTGTTAACAGCAGAAAAAGGGGGTACTTGCCTGTTTCTCCAGGAGCAGTGTTACTATTACATCAATGAGACATGTCTAGTAGAGGAGAATGTCAACACTCCAGGAAGATCTCCAAAGTAAACAAAATCCACCAGGCTCTTCTCTTAACTGGTAGCAATCCCCCATACTTGCCTGGCTAGCTCCCATTATCATCCCTCTTATCATTGTTTTTTTGCCTTTTCCTAATGCTAGCCCTTTTCTTTCTCAGATTTTTACAAGCTCGCATAAGAGAAATTTCCAGGGTAGCCGTAAAACAAATGCTACTTAACTCCTACGTCTAACTCCCAAACAAGGCACCAGCCAGCTGACCACCCCCACTCTGCCCCTGTTCAGCAAGAAGCAGCCAGAAAGAAACGGCATCCCTTATCATCAAAAAGGTCAGAATGTAAGGCCGGTTGCCTTGCCGGGAGATAGATGGACACACTCCTCCCTACTCGCTCCTGATAACTGCGTCTTTAGTCTGAGCACATTACTCAGTATCTGGCTTCTCCACGTAGATTCCCCACACCCACCCCTGCTACCACACCCAGACATACATTCAGCGCCAAACTAAGCGCTGAACCCCCCAGCCCAAGGCCAAAAAAACTCTCGCCAGCAGCCCGTCCTCAGCCAGCCCACCTGCCACTAGTCCTGCCCGCCTACCAATGAAATCACCTATACTTTGTTTACCCAATAACCAATCAATCACTTTCACTCCCTAAAAAAAACCCACACCTGGAGAAGTAAAGCACGACTTCTCTGGCCCCTCCCTGGACCATAGAACTTTGCCTGGGAGCTGAATAAATTGGCTTTTTATTTTCTTGTACTGGCCTCAGTTTCCTCATTTTAACTCAGTAATAAACCTTACAAATAGAGCAAATGTTAAGTCACAAAACAGGTTTTAAAACATTAAACAAATTGAAATAATCTTACCTTATCTTTTTTTTTTTGAGGCGGAGTTTCGCTCTTGTTACCCAGGCTGGAGTGCAATGGGGCAATCACGGTTCACCGCAACCTCCGCCTCCTGGGTTCAGGCAATTCTCCTGCCTCAGCCTCCTGAGTAGCTGGGATTACAGGCATGCGCCACCATGCCCAGCTAATTTTTTGCATTTTTAGTAGAGATGGGGTTTCACCATGTTGACCAGGATGGTCTTGATCTCTTGACCTCGTGATCCACCCACCTCCGCCTTCCAAAGTGCTGGAATTACAGGCGTGAGCCACCGCGCCTGGCCGAAATAATCTTATCAGACTAAAGTCTAGATAAAACTAGAAATCAATAACAAGAGATTTTTGGAAACTATACAAATGTATGGAAAATAAACAATACGCTCCTGAATGACCAGTGGATCAATGAAGAAATTAAATTAAGAAGAAAACTAAAAAGTTTCTTGAAACAAATGGTAATGGAAATATAGCATACCAAAACCTATGAGATACAGCAAAAACAGTACTAAACGGGAAGCGCCTAAATTGAAAACGAAAAAACCTTAAATAAACAATCTAGGCCAGGTGTGGTGGCTCATACCTGTTATCCCAGCACTTTGGGAGGCTGAGGCAGGCAGATCACCTGATGTCAGAGTTCGAGACCAGCCTGGCCTTCATGGTGACATTCCATCTCTACCAAAATTACAAAAATGAGCTGGGTTGTGGGTGCCTGCAATCCCAGCTACTAGGGAGGCTGAAGCAGGAGAATGGCTGAACCCGGGAGGCAGAAATTGCAGTGCACCAACGTTGCACCACTGGGCTTCAGCCTGGGCAACAAGAACAAAACTTTGTCTCTTAAAAAAAACAAAAACAAAAACAACACAAAAGCAATCTACTGATGCATCTTAAAGAACTAGAAAAGCAGCCAGGCACAGTGACTCTCACCTGTAATCGCAGCTATTGAGACATGAGAATCACTTCATCCTGGAAAGAGGAGGTCGCAGTGAGCTGAGATTGTGCCACTATACTCCAGCCTGGGTAATAGAGTGAGACTCTCTCAAAAACAAAAACAAAAACTGAAGAAGCAAGAGCAAACCAACCTAAAATTAGTAGAAGAAAAGAAAAATCAGAGCATGAATTTGAAGTGAAAAAAATATACAAAAGATCAATGACACAAAAACTTGTTTTTTTTGAAAGTTAACCTAAATTGACAAACCTTTAGCTAGACAAACAAAAAAGAGAGCAAAAACAAAAATAAACAAAATCAGAAATGAAAGAGGAGGCATTACAACTGATACCGCAGAAATTCAAAGAATCATTAGAAGATACTAAGAGCAACTGTATGCCAACAATTTGGAAAATCTAGAAGAAATGAGCAAATTCCTAGACATATGAAACTTAACAAGATTGAAGTAGGAAGAAATCCCAAACCTGAATAGACTAATAGTAAGTAAAAAGACTGAAATTGTAATAAGTGTCCGGGTGAAGAAAAGCCTGGGACCTCATGGCTTCATTGCTGAATTTTACCATACGTTTAAAGAAGAACTAATATCATCTAATATCATTTCTACTCAAACTATTCCAAAAAACAGAAAAGGGGAGAATACATCTAAGCTCATTCTATGAGGCCAGTGTTATCCTGATACCAAAGCCAGCAAAAGATATATCAAAATAAAACAAAAACACTACAACAAAAACTACAGGCCAGTATCTCTGATAAATATTGATGCAAACATCTTCAACAAAATACTAGCAAAATGAATTCAACAATACATTTATCATGGCCAAGTGGGATTTATCCTAGGGAAGCAAGAATGGTTTAACCTATGCAAATCAATCAATGAGATACATCATATTAACAGAATGAAGGATTGAAAGCTATATGATCATTTCAATTGATGCTGAATAGCATTTGATAATATACAACCTCCCTTCATGATAAAAATCCTAAAAACACTGGATACAGAAGTAACATACCTCAACATAATAAAAGGTTTATACAACAGACCATCAGCTAGTATCACACTGAATGGAGGATAAAGCCTTTTTTCTAAGATCTGGAACATGACAAGGATGCCCACTTTCAGCACTGTTATTCAGCGGGAATCTTAGAGCAATCAGACAAGAGAAAGAAATAGTGGGCATATAGATTGGAAAGGAAGAAATCAAATTATCCTTGTTTACAGAAGATATAATCTTATATTTAGAAAAACATAAAGACTTCACAAAAAACGATTGGAATTGATAATTTCAGTAAAATTGCAGGATTCGAAATCAACATACAAAAGTCAGTAGCATTTCTACAGGCCAACGGTGGACAATATGAAAAAGAAACTAAAAAGCAATCCCATTTACAATAGCCAGAAATGAAACTAAATGCCTGGTAATTAAGCAAATAAGTGAATGATCTCTACAATAAAAACTGTAAAACTCTGATGAAAGAAATTGAAGAGGGCACTACATAATGGTAGAATACTCCATGTTCATGGGTTGGAAAGATAACTATTTTTTAAATGTCCATACTACCAGAAGCAATCTACAGATTCAATGCAATCCCTATCAAAATACCAATGGCATTCTTCACAGAAATAGAAAAAAAATCCTAAAATTTATATTTTAGAAATATAAATTTTATATTTAGGAATATAAAATTTATATTTTATGAATATAAATTAGAAACCACAAAAGACCCGGAATATCCACATCTGTTCTAAGCATAAAGAACTAAACTGGAGTAATCCCATAACCTAACTTCAAATTATATTAGAGCTATAGTCACCAAAACAGCATGGCACTGACAGAAAAACAGACACATAGGCCAATGGAACAGAATAGAGGGCCCAGAAACAGGTCCACACACCTACAATGAACTCATTTTTGACAAAGGTATCAAGAACATACACTGAAGAAAAGTCCTTTCAATAAACAGTGCTGGGAAAACTGGATATCCGTATATAGAAGAATGAAGCTAGACCCTTATCTTTTGCCATATATGAAAATAAAATCAAAATTGATTAAAGACTTAAAGCCCTTAAGCTATGAAACTACTATAAGAAAACATTGGGAAAATCTCCAGGACATTGGTCTGAAAAAGAATTTCTTGAGCAATACGCCACAAGCATGACAACCAAAGCACAGATTGACAAATGGAATAACATCAAGTTGAAAAGCTTCTGCGCAGCAAAGGAAACAATCAACAAAGTGGAGAGACAACCCCCAGAATAGAAGATTTGAAAATTACTACTCTGACAAGGGGTTAATAACCAGAATGCATGAGGAGCTCAAACAACTCCATAGGGGAAAATGTAATAAATCAATCAAAAATGGGCAAAAGATATGCATAAACACTTATGAAAAGAAGACATGCAAATAGTAGGCAGGTATATGAAAAGGTGTTCAGCATCATGAAACTACAGAGAAATTCAAATCAAAGCAGTGAATTATCATCTCATCCCAAGTAAAATGGCTTCTATCCTAAAGACAGGCAATAACAAATGCTGGTGAGAAAAGGGAACCCTCATACACTGTTGGCAGGAATGTAAATCAGTACAACCACTATGAAGAACAGTTTGGAGATCCCTGAAAAAACTAAAAGTAGAGCCATCAGACGAACCAGCAATCCTACTGTTGGGTATACACCCAAAAGACAGCAAATTAATATATTAAAGATATAACTACACTCCTGTGTTTGCTGCAGCACTGTTCACGCTATCTAAGATTTGGAAGCAACTAAAGTGTCCATTGACAAATTAATGGATAAAGAAAATATAGAATATATACACAATGGAGTACTTTTCAACCGTAAAAAGAATGAGATTCTTTCATTTGCAGCAACATGGATGAAACTGGAAATCATTATGTTAAGTGAAATAAGCAGAGCACAAAAAGACAAACACAGCATATTCTTACTTATTTGTGGGATGTAAAAATCAAAACAATGAAACTCAATGGACATAGAAAGTGAGATGATGGTTACTACAGTCTGGGAAGGATGGTAGAGGAGAGGTAGAAATGGTCAATGGTTGCAAAAATATAGAAGGAATGAATATGATTATTTGATCATACAATGAGGTGATGATAGTCAATAAAACTTAATTGTACATTTTAAAGTAACTAAAAGCATGTAATTGAATTGTTTGTAGCACTAAGGATAAATGCTTGATAGGATGGATACCCCATTCTCTGTCATGTGATTATTGTACATTGCATGTCCGTATTAAAACATCTCATGTACTCCATGAAGAAATACATCTACTATGTACTCACAGAAATTGAAAAGAAAAAGAACTGTGGGCATTAAAATAAGAATAGGGTCAGGCTGCTTCTGGAGTGAAGAGCATGCTCAGGGGATGTGGACTAAATTGAGGAAGAATAAATGAACTGGGAATCTGGATGAGTAAAGCAATCCAGATTCCCAGTTCAAGCAATCCAATCTTCTCCTATCAGTTCAGACTGATTGGAAAAGGGAAGCGGGGAGGCAAGACAGTTCCCCACCCTGTTGCTCCGGGTCCTTCTAAGAGCATCAGTGAGGTTGCAGGGCTGTCAAAACAGACGCAAGGCAGGGATAAGAGCCCTCTGTGCAGTAGGAGTGGATGCAGGACCTGCCTGGAAGCAAGAGAAGGATGAGAGACCTTAGGTCCTGTTACCCACTGCCTCAGTTCACAGGGCAACCAACAAAGGAGATGGGGTAGAGAATTCATTTGTGGGCTGTTCATCCAGAGATGTGTTTATTGACATATTCTTCCATGTTTTTATTCAGTGTTGATGTTACATACACGTTTAGACATGACCGTGTTATGTTAAAGTATTTTTATATTTTAGTAAGATCATTGTTATATTGAGTTATAACTAAATATAACTATATTATATTTAGTTAGATCATTGTTGAATACAGTTGTCATTAGGCATAAACTTCCATATTCATTGAAGTTTTTTCTTTTACTTTAATTAAATTTACAATCGTCCATAATTGAAAGAGTCAAATATTTGCACAGGATTGCTTGAGAAAAATGAGTGCCTTCTCCGTTTTTTATCAATTTCTGCTTTTCTAGGGAGCAAACACTTTCAACATTCTTAGCTGACTTTTTTGACTTGACCTCCATATCTCTAAGTACCATTTGTTTATTGATACTGCTTGTTTTTTGTTTTTGTTTTTTTTTGTTTTTTTCAGTTGAAGCCATTGTTGCACAGCACAGTGGTGGGTGGATGCAATAGTTAAGAGCACTTGTTCTCTTTCACCCTTCCCATTCCTTCCTCTTCCCAGTATATTATGTAGTAATTATATTTAGTTCAGTTATTCCTTGTTTCCTTTTCCATGACTAATACTCTCACATGTCAACTTTAATACTTTTCACTTCTGGCACATTTGTTCCTCCTGGAGTTAAATACTTGCCTTGTTTTTGTTTATTTTCTAATTAACTCTCATTGATTTAACTTTGATATCTCTTCTGCTTGTATGACTCTTTTAATAAGTTAGAAACTTTGGGCATTCTATTAATTTTACTTTCTGGAAATATCTCTCCTGGGCCCTTCTGGTATTCTCCCATCTGAAATGGAGGCTTCTACCTATGAGCAGTGACACCATGCTAGGATGTCCCTCCACCGCCATCTAGAACAGTGCGTCTACATGAAGTGGAGCCACCTGGGGTCCGGCCAAAATTCAAACTGATTCAAGATGTCAAGACCGAGCCTTTGAGTCTTTCTGTCTCGTTACATGAGATGCTGAATCTGCTGGTTCATGGATGATGGCAAGGATCCCTCATGGTTTTCTGTATCACTTTCTTCATGGTGAGCATATACTAGCATATTTTTAATGAATTTATGCACTTTCTTCCTCAATTAGTAACAGGGCTTTTTTTTTTTCATTGAACCAGAAAACATATTACATAAAATTTGGTATCTCAACTATTTTGAAGTGTGCAGTACTGTAGTGTTATGTGTAAGCACACTGTTGTGCCACAGATCCTGATAACTTTATCTTGCAAAACTGAAACTCTATGCCAATTGAACAAAAACTCCTCATTAATCCTCATTCCCCCCACCCAGCCCTTCACCATCACCAGACTACTTTCAGGTTCTAAGGGTTCAGACACCTCATATAAATGGAATTGTGCAGTATTGGTGCTTCTTTGTGGCTTATTTCACTTAGCCATGTTCTCCAGGCTCATCCATAGTGCAGCATATAACAGGATTTCCTCTTTCTAGGTTGAATAATATTCCATTGTCTGTATGTACCACTTTTTTTGATCAATCCATCTGTTCAGTGGTGCTTTGGTTGCCTCTATTTCATGGCTGTTGTGAATAATGCTGCTATCGACATGGGTGTGCAGATGTTTTTTTCTGTACCTTCTCTCATTTTGGTGGAATTAATCTTTCAGCAGCTACTTCTGACAGCACATATTTAAAGTAAGTTTGTATGTTTCAATGCTGTCCATTATTGTTTTGTTCTTCTCCAGGAAGAGGATAGGAGTGCGTGAGGGCACCCTTTGGCACAGCATTTTATAGGGAAGAAAGAGATAGTATAACCGACCAGTGCTGGGTCTGGACATTCTGCAATTTCAGACAAATGTGGATACAAAAATAATTTTTTTAAAAAAAGTCCTTCCCAGAAGGGGGAGTCATCCCCAAATATGGTGGACCTGGGACAGGTCATATTACCCTAACAGTGTCTTGACTCAAGGGACAAGGTATGTCTGCAGCTGTGCCCACACTTGGAGAAAACCTCAGCTGTGTCAGTACATTATAAATACTTGCTTATTATGGGTTAATTATGAGGTAAGTATTTTGATTTCATTTTACTGGAAACACAATAAACTAGGATGTGGAGAAACTAACAATCACATATACTTTTCTGGGTCATAAAGGTCTGCCTGGTTAAAAAGACCTGTCTGAGAAAAAGACAGTCCTTGCAGTCATAAAAAAGAATGAATTTATGTCCTTTGCAGGGACATGCATGAAACTGGGAGCCATCATTCTCAGCAAACTAACACAGGAACAGAAAACCAAACACTACATGTTCTCACTCATAAATGGGGTTTGAACAATGAGAACACATGGACCCAGAGAGGGGAGCATCGTACACTGGGGTCTGTCGGTGGGTGGAGCAGAAGGGCTGGGAGAGCATTAATAGGAGCAGCAAACCACCATGACACATGGATACCTATGTAACAGACCTGCGTATTCTGCACCTGTATCCCAGAACTTAAAGTTAAAAAAAAAAAAAAAGAAAACACAGTCCTTGTTAGATTGAGGATTCAGGAAGAATTAGAGAGGCTGGGCAGGAGGGTTTTTACTTGGAACCTGGAAAATGAGGAATAACATCTTCTCCCCACCCTGCAGCTCAGCCCTAGCATCCACCTCCTGAGTGCAGGAACAGCACAATGGTGCCACCTGGTGATCAGTGCTCTTCCTTTCCCAGATCAAGCACAGCCCTGAAATCCACCTGTCCCTCCTGAGTGCCTGGGATTTCTTCCCTGGACACCAGTCAGAGTCAGCTTTCCTGTAAAGCAGAAAAAGCACTAGGTTAAACCATTTTATGGGAGGACTAGTATCATCTCCACCTCTGGAGAGATCCCTGTCACTGTGTTCAGGGGAAGGGCCAAGCCTCACTAACCATGCAGAGAGGAGGCTCTGGCCATGGTGGCACCTGTGGAGAGTTGAGGACCTGTGTCTTCTACACTAATGGCCAAAGCCTGTAGACTGGGTGAAGGCTTCCCCTCAGCTGTCAGGTTCACCTAGGCCTTAAGGAATAGACCACGCTCACTGCCTCCAGCAGTGTTGAAATGGCTTCAATGTTTGAGTACATACCCATGCTTGTTGTCCTGTGATGGTTGATGTGGAGCAGGTTAAGGAGTGGAGTGTTTAATAGACAAAGAAGAGAGAGAAAGCTTTATCATACAGAGAAAACAGGTTGCCCCAAGAGGGTTTCAGGATTTGGGGTGGGATGCAATCGACTTTATGGAGAGGCTTCAGGAGGCAGTGATTGATTTACCTAGGGCTCAGGGGATTGGTTGGACCAGGTGTGCCATTTACATAGCCTGTGAAGAAACTGGTCCTCCCTCCCTAGTCTTTTATTATGCAAATGTGGCCTCTACCTGCCTACCATCATGACCTGCACACTTGGCTTTAACTGACCGGTGCCATGAAACTCACACATGAGTAGACAAAGAAAAGGGAGGGGGAAACGCCATGTTGGGTGTACCTGGCTTTTAGTACAGCTGCCAGCATTTACATATGCAAGCTTCCAGTTTGCTTGCAGCTTTTCAGGCTGCTTTCTGTTAGAAAAGAAATGGTTTTGGGACTGCTTTTTATTAAAGAAATATTCCACCGAGGACTCTTTTATTCTGTCTAAAATAATTTCTTAATAACTTCTGTATTATTCCCCTCAGGAGTGATAATTGTAACTGCTGTTAGGAGGTGTTGGACAACGATTATTTTTGGCTACTTTCTGCTGAGAAGGGGATGTTTTGTGGGGACAGCAGTTGGGGCTTCTCCTGAGGTTGATTTAAGAGTCCTCAGAAGAATGGCATGACCATGTGTGGCTCTGTTTTCAGCACCACTTGAAGTTTGATTGTTTCTAGGTGAAAGGAGATAAATTTTACAAAAGGGTTTAAAATATAGAGTTAGAATACGAGGATTAAGATTACCATTATTAATGAGGGTACTATACAGTGTAATTATGACCTTAGAGTTTGACACCTGTTATTTTAATGGATTGTAACACCAGTCTGCCTCCACTAGATGTCACTGTAAATTATTAGAAATCTTCATATAAAAATAACAGTTTTCTTATGTTTTACTGACTTGCCATTAGGTGACAACTTCAGGTTTACTCCATTTTTTATAACTTGCAATATGATTGGGAGACATACATCACTGGGTGGCTGAAACACCTGCTTTGGTCCACATAAATCCACTTTTAAAAAATTAAAGATTTTTCTACATCTTTTAACAAATCAATTTTCTTCTTTTATCTCTGCATTCAGTTAATTCTTCCACACCCTTTGTTTAGTACATCTTGAGATGTATCAATTCCAAATCTAGTAGCAATTCATGATACCTGCTGTGACCTCAGTACAGCTCTGATTCCTTTAGCACAGGGAATGTGTTCTCAATTCTGCTCTGGATGATGTAAATGAATTTATTTTTCTTTACTTGTTTGAGATGTTGCTCCTCATCTGTAAAATGTAGATGTGGACATGGTTTGAATTACTAAATGGTTTTATTTCTTCATTCCCCTGATATTTGTTGTGCACCTACTGCAAGTCAAACACATGGCATGACATTGTTTCCTTGATCACACCATATCAGATGAGAAAATGAGACATTATAGCCAGGTGTGGGGGCTCACACCTGTAGTGTTAGCTACTTGGGAGGCTGAGGCAGGAGAATCACTTCAGACCAGGAGTTTGAGGTTACAGTGAGGTATGATATCACCATTGCATTTCAGCCTGGGCAATAGACCCTGTCTCTGAAGAAAAGTAAAGACATTGTGAGCTGTCAACATGGACTCTGTGTCTCATGAGATTCATGTTCTGTAATTTTTCTAAATGGCATCTCCATGTGGTTTCCATGAATGTGTGTCTGGTATTTATTTTCTATCCTTTTACTTTCAACTTTTCTGTATCTTCTACTGAAATTATGGCTTTTTGTAAATAGCCTATGGTATTTATTTATTTACTTATTTTTCCCCCTCTGAACTATTTATCTTGTCATTGGAGTGTGTGAGTCCATTACGTTTAATGTCATTGTTGGCCTCATTGGGTTTAAGTCTGTGCATTGTCATTTGCTGCCTTCTAATATTATCTTTTTTTGAGTCAACTATTTTTCTTCTGTTGCCTTCTTTAGATGAATAAGAAACTTTGCATTATTGTGGTCTTCTAGATACCTGTTCTAGTTACAACTTCTCTTATTATTCTTTAATTACCTGAGAAAGCACAATAATCCATGGCTTATTATAACCAACAGCAGACCATAACTTCCCTGACTTCCACCTACCTGTGCAGACAGCCCAGGGGAAAATCAGTGCCCTGGCTCTGAGACACAGCGGGTGGAAGCAGGAGAGTAACTGGATGGTGAAGCTGTAGCTGCACAGGCATCCGGGCCCTTCACCTGCACTCCTCATAGATGTCTCCTCCACTGAATGCCTGCGATGCCCTCTCCTCCATATGCTCCTGCCAGAGTCTCCCCATCTCCACTGACAGCAGCTCCCCCTTCTACTCAGTCCAACACTGTGGGTGTCCTTGATTCTTCTTTCTCACACCACAGATACAATCCATTAGCAATTGCTGTGAAGTCCATCTTCAAATTCATCCAGAATCCCATCACTTCCCACCATTTCCCCTGCTCACACCCCAGTCAGGGTAACCAGTGTCTCCATCCTGGAATACTGTGCTCCTTCCCCACCATTTCCCTACTACCTCACTTGTCCCCCACCTTTCAATTCTGTTCTCAGCACAGCAACCAAAGTAGAACTACCGCCATGTCCCATTTTTCAAAACTGTCCTCTAACTCCCCATGTCATTCAGAGCAAAGGTCAAAACCCATCTCACACCCTCCAGGCCTACCTGCTCTGGTCACACCTCTGACCTCATTTCAGTTTTTCTCTGTCCAGCCCTTCTGGCCTCTTCCTCCTTCCAGGAACACAGACACTTTCCCGCCCTAGTGCATCTGCACTGAAGGTTCCTGCCTGAAAACAGCTTTTCCAGTCATCCTTGTGGACAACTCCTGACATCCCTCAAATCTTTTCTCAAAGGTCACATTTGCAACAAGGCCCATGCTGACCACCCAGCACAACAGCCACTTCCCTGTGTCCACAGCTCACACTCTGTATCACCTGCCCCACAGCACTTGCCACCTTCTAACTCAAACATTTTCTGTTCTTACTCTGCTTATACTATATCTATCATCTGCCTACAGAGGTGTCCAATTTTTGGCTTCCCTGGGCCACATGGGAAGAAGAAAGTCTGGAGCCACACATAAAACACACTAATGACAGTCGATGAGAAGAAAAAATAGGAAAAAAGAAAAACAAAGTACATGCATAATTTTCATGATATCTGCCACCACAGATAAGCAAAAACGTCCTCACACTGGAAGCTGTCCCGGACCACGTGCAGCCTGAGAGCCACAGGTTGGATAAGCTTGCATCTAGGACGCACACACCACAGGGCTGGAAATCCTTGTTTTTACAAAAATGTTTTCTATATGCAAAAACAGTCATATACCTAGCAGACAATGAATGTCACTTGAAAGAATGATCACTGTAGATCGCCTCCCTATTCTAAAGGCAGTATCTTTATTAATGTAGCCTCAGGCCAAATGCTGTTTTGTGGCAGCTACAAAACAACATCATTTCACACTGACATCAGTGCTGCCAGAGCTTTTCTCACCAGGGCTGCTTGTGAGACCAGCCCTCCTGCACCCTGCAGCACATAACCATATTTTTCTCTTCAGGAAAGATAACCCTAGGCTTATGGGACCAATTTTCCAACCACATATGAATCTAAGTCAGACTCTGCTTTGTAAATCCATGAGTTTGGATTGAAGGCAGCACTCGGATTACTAAAACTCAGGGCAGGAAGAAGAGTAGGAAAGAGGACAGAAGAGGACTTCCAAGAGAAAGTTATCTACGATGAGAAACTACAGGAGCCCTCCTCTCTGCAAGTATCAGAATCTGCTTCATTTAAGAAGCTTGGGGAAAAGATGGAAAATAAAATCCAGGAAAGAGACCTGGAAGGAGGGTGAGAGGGACAGGGGTCTGAAAATGTCTCTCCTGATACCACAAGGACTTCTATGTGTAGAGACCAAGATAGGTGACACTCAAGTCCCTGTGATCACAGGCCATGGTGGGACAAGGTTCTACAGAAGGGCCAAGGACAATGGAGCAGCAAAGATGACCCAGCTGAGCAGTGACCACATAAAGCCCACAGTGGCCGGAGCACCCACTGGGCACCGCCCCATCTATTCTCCACCCCTGCAACAAATCAGCACAAGAAACACGTGGACTGTGGAAGGTTCTCAGGTCTTCCATTTATTTTGTCTCTCAAATTTCAGGAATCTTCTCTTTTAATGAACCCATCAATGTCTCATGGAAATAATTTGAAGTAAATTACATTCAGACTCTAATTTTAATAGGAAAGTAAGAAGTTACAGCTCAGTGCACCATGAAGTTGAGACAGAAACGGAGACATCCAGCCCCAGGTCTCTGGAACAGGAAAGGTGACCAAGGAAGGAATGCAGGTCAGCGTGCGGAAGGGGTCATGGTGGACACAGGGCTGGGCTGGTCTCTCCACCTCCTCACATTATGCCTATAGGGACACAGACACATTCAGATTCTTTGCAGTAAGAGAAGTAAGGGTTCTTGAAGTCCCAAATCGAAGGTGTGAATAAATCTTGCCTTACAAAGACTCACACAAGGCAGCTGTCTCACACTATAAAAAAAAATTCATCAACAAATTTATGTCAGTCACACTTTAAACAACCCATCACCAGCTCAATACATCCAAGTCAAAGAAACCCCATAACATAGCTGTGCCCACTGTTCTCCCCAACAACTCACACACATCTGCCCCGCCCCACCCCCACCCCCCAAGATCTCACCTTTACAAGCCGTGAGAGACACATCAGAGCCCTGGGCACTGTCGCTGCCTGGGGTAAAACAAAAACAGAACCTTGTCAGAGCCTATAGGAAATGCTGCCAGAGGAGGAAGTGCGGGCTGGGCAACCTCCCCCATGGGCTCTCGACCACAATATCCCAGTGATCTCAGGGATCAGCCTCCATACTTACTTGTCGCCTGAGAGTAGCTTCCTCCTTTTTTATCTGTGGGAAGAAAATATCCTGTGAGAGGTTGGAAAGGTGGCAAGGCCATGAGGTCCTAGAGGAATCTTTTAGTCTTGGACCCCAGAGAAGTTTACAGAAATGTGTGACTGCAGACCCAGGGCAGGATCAGTAAAAACAAGGAAAGCAAGTGTGGGTCCTGGACCAACTGCTCTCCTAAGGACTGTCTTCAGCAGGGACGTTCCCCTGTGACCTGTGACTGTTGGGATCAGGTCCCCATCACCACAGTCATAAAGGTGATACATGTGTCCTTCACTGTCATAGGTGCTTTACACAAAAGTAAGTGCTGGCACACAGGGCCCAGGCTGAGTAGGCTCATGAGTGTGGATGATGCTTCCCAGTAACCAGACAGGACACACTTCTAGCTGGGGCTTGGAACCCTCAGTGGGAGAAGAAATCTCAGACCCCTCTCCTCACCCCTTCCTCACCTGAGCTCTTCTTCCTCGACATCACAGCAGCGACTGCGGCTCCTATGACTACAGCTCCAAGGATAACCAAGGCAGCAACAATGCCCACGATGGGGATGGTGGGCTGGGAAGGTGGCTCTGGGAAAGGAGGAGAAGGTGAGGGGCCCTGATCCCAGGCCCTAGCCCCAGCCCCCAGCCCCAACACTGCTAAAGGTCTCCAGAGGGGCTCCTGGTTTCCCTAAGAGACATGACACCCCTTTCTCCCTCCTTACCCCATCTCAGGGTGAGGGGCTTGGGCAGCCCCTCATGCTGCACATGGCATGTGTATCTCTGCTCCTCTCCAGAAGGCACCACCACAGCTGCCCACTTCTGGAAGTTTCCATCCCCTGCGGGCCTGGTCTCTACGAGCTCCATGTCCTGGGTCTGGTCCTCCCCATCCCGCTGCCAGGTCAGTGTGATCTCCGCAGGGTAGAAGCCCAGGGCCCAGCACCTCAGGGTGGCCTGATGGTCAGAGACGGGGTGGTGGGTCACGTGTATCTTGGGGGGCTCTGAAGGGAAGAGTCAGAAAATTCAGACATCTTGCATCTCTCATGGGACACCGCTGGAGCACCCATGTGACCATCGTGAGAATGGACAGGACACCTGGGGTGGGGAAGGGAGCACAGAACACTGACACCAGCCTGGACAAAGGCACCTGGGATAATCTCTTATTCCTTGGGAAGTTCTAGTCTCTGAGTGGGGAACAGGGAGTTCTGGTCTTGATTTGAGTGGAAGCCAAGGGACTCGGAGAAGCTGGAGTCAGACCCCCACACACACACATTGAGTGTGAGGCAGAGGACAAGGCAGGAGAGGAAAAATCCTGGTGCCCAACGCTGCTGTGGGGGTCACAGGTAACCCCTGATCAGTATTCCTGGAATTGACTTCCCCTCCTTTCCCTCAGAGACTGCAACCCTTCATTGTATCAGAGAACAGGTCAGGCCCTCAATCACTCTCTGGTACAGGATCTAGAAACCCAGGAGGATTCCTCTCCCTCAGGACTGGAGGGAGGGCGATATTCTAGTGTTGGTCCCATTTTCCCCTCCTCCTTGGAGAGGCCAGCCTGGGAGGTCGACAGGCGATCAGGGAGGTTCCCCTTGGTCCCTGGTACCTGCGCGCTGCAGCTTCTCCTTCCCGTTCTCCAGGTATCTGCGGAGCCCCTCCAGGCACTCGCCCTCCAGGTAGGCTCTCATCCTCTCAGCCTCATTGGCCGCCTCCCACTTGTGCTGGGTGATCTGAGCCGCCATGTCCGCGGCCGTCCAGGAGCGCAGGTCCTCGTTCAGGGCGATGTAGTCCTTGCCGTCGTAGGCGTGCTGGTTATACCCGCGGAGGAGGCGCCCATCCGGCCCCAGGTCGCAGCCATACATCACCTGGATGGTGTGAGACCCTGGCCCCGCCCCCGCGTCAGCTCCGCCCATTTTCAGTTTAGGCAAAAGTCCCGGTCCCCGCCCCACCAACCCGTGGGGATTTTTGCCTAAACTGAAAATGAAACCGGGTAAAGGAGCCCGAGTTCCTCCCGGGTCGAGGGTCTGGGCGGGTCCTGCAGCCTCGGGGTGGATCTTGGACCCGGAGACTCGGGGCGACCCAGGCCGTCCGTGGGGTGGGGAGGGGTCGTGACTTGCGCCCGGGCCGAGGTCACTCACCGGCCTCGGTCTGGTTGTAGTAGCCGCGCAGGGTCCGCAGGTTCACTCGGAAAGTCTGTGCGGTGTCTTTGTAGATCCGTGTGTTCTTATCAAAATACTCTGGCCCCTCCTGCTCCACCCACGGCGCCCGCGGCTCCTCTCTCGGAACCGCCGCGTCGCTGTCAAACCGCACGAACTGCGTGTCGTCCACGTAACCCACGGCGATGAAGCGGGGCTCCCCGCGGCCGGGCCGGGACACCGCGGTGTAGAAATACCTCAAGGAGTGGGAGCCTGGGGGCGAGGAGGGGCTGAGACCCGCCCGACCCTCCTCCCGGCGCGGCTTCCCCGGTCCCGCGTCCCCGTCGGGCGGGCCCCTCGCTCCTCCCGGCAGAGGCCGTTTCCTTCCCGACCCCGCACTCACCCGCCCGGGTCTGGGTCAGGGCAAGCGCCCCCGAGAGCAGTAGGAGAGTTCGGGGCTCCATGACCGTCATCCTCGGCATCTGCGTAGAATCTGAGTCCGGGTGGGTGACTGGGGACTTTAGAACCGAGACCGCGGCGACGCTGATTGGCTTCTCTAGAAACCCGGCACCCAATGGGAGTGAGAACTGGGTCCGCGTCGTGAGTATCCAGGAAGAAGGACCCGACACAGGTTGGGAGAGGAGATGGGGAATCCCCAACGCAGCGCCTCCCCAATCCATACACCGCCTTCCGGGCCTGAGACCCTGAGAGACATGCCTGGGCCCTGGGACTTCGCCCTGACCCCGCTCCTCCTGTGCCAAGGGCTCTGTCTCAATGTCTCCCCGAGTTTTGGCTCAGGAGACGCTGAGAAACCAGAGAGAAACCCTCAGCCTGGGCCCCGTCCCTCTCCCTTCACTTTTCATCCTGGAATCCCCGTCCCTGAACTGGACTCCCTGCCTCCCACTCCTTACCTGTCTCCCTGGACTCTTAGAGAAGAAAACTCACTCCAGGAAGCTTGGTGTCAGAGAATGAGCTCAACCTGGGAATGGAGATGTAGAGACAGGGTTTTATTTTTTTCTTTCTTCAAATCTGAAAAAAATTTTGCCTGAGAGCATGAGAGAGCATAGAGACCAGTTTGCTTTTCGTTTATTAACTAGGGTGGGCAGCAGAATCTTGATAACTCCTGAATGATCAGGAATCTAACTGGTAAAAAAATGTGCCTTTGGCTCATTGGTATATAAATGTGTCTAAAAGCTCCCATTTGAGACAGGGCAAGGAAAAAAAAAAAGCATTGCAACAGGACTCATAAAGCTCCTGTTTTACTCTCCCAGAAAATGTATGTGTGACTCTAGCTTGTTGTATTTTAAATTTGCCTTCATTCCACAGACCTGAGTTACTGTGTGAGTCCAGGACATCTCCTCAGTACAAAGTAGCTCACTGTGTTATGTCTGTTGCAACCAGGAGCCAGTACAGACTTCATTCACCTCACAGTCACAAGTGTTCAGTGCAGTCACAATGCCCCTCACCAGTGCTCATGCACTGCCTGTTTTTAGGAAGTGTCCACATCTAAGTGGTGTGTTTGTTTTATAGGAACACAGTATTTTTTAAGCCAGATTAACATAAGAAACAATTAGGTTTTAGGCAGACCTACATAAGGTATTAAAGCCCAACGGCATAGGACACCCTGAGAGGCTCTAAATGGATGTATTAAAAATCTATAAAACAATGTGTTTAAACCTAAGAATTCTGCTGCTTTCAAATTCCTACCTCTGCTCCTTCTCACCCCCTGCTTCTCCAGTCCTTCCCTCCATCCCTCCCACCCCTCAGGCCCTCCTCTCCCCTTAGTCCCCACCACTCTGTCACTCCTGAATAGTGACACTAACACTGTCCCATTACCTGCTACGTGACTGTTCTTGCCACAGTGGTCCTGTTATTGTGAGTCACAGTGTCTCATTTCTCCCTCTAAAAAACTCCAGTGGCTTCACCTTGGTCTTGTGAAGCTTCTAGAATGTCAGGCAAGTGTCCATATGAGGGTGTACCTGGTTTAGTGTAGGCACTAAATTAATTTTTGTTGATGGAATGATTAAAATATGTGTGTATTAAAATGGACCACAGAAAATTACAAAATATAAAACCCTGAAAAAGTTAAGAAAGATTTTATTTTAAGTAACTAGTGTACATATCAATTCATCAATTCATTCCATGAGTCTGTTAAGGCTGTGTATGAATTTTATACGACTGTGTAACAAATGATCACAAACACTGACTTTAAGCAACACCAATTTATTGTTGATTTGTTTGTTTTTAGAGATAGAGTTTCCCTCTGTCATCCAGGGTGAAGTGCAGTCACATGATCATGGCTCACCGCAGCCTCAAACTCCTGGGCTCAAGAGACCCTACTGCCTCAGTCTTCAGAGCAGCTAGGACAGCAGGCAAGTGCCACCATGCCCAGCTAATTAAAAAAAAATTGTAGAGACAAGTGTCTCACTACATTATCCTGCTGGTCTCAAACTCCTGGCTGCAAGTGATCCTCCTGTGTCAGCTTCTCAAATGTTAGGATCACAGGCGTGCCCTACCACGCCTGGCCTAACACCACTCATTTATCTGTTTATAGTTCCTTAGTCAGAAGTCTGGGCATGATGTGGATGGAATCTCTGTTCTGGGCTTCACAAAGCTGTGTTTTCATTTCGAATCCTCCTTCAGGCTTACACAGAGGTGGCAGAATGCAGTTTCTGGCAGTTGTAAGACAGGTTTCTATTCCTTGCTGGCTGTCAATGTAGAGAACAGGGAGGGCTGTGCTCAATTCCTGGTGCCCACCAGCATTCTTTCCCGCACAGCCCCTTCATTTTCAAAGCCCACACTGGAGGAAACCCCTCATACTGACTCCCTCTCACAATGCGAATCTCTATGCTCAGGAAGAACCCAGTGTTTTCAAGGGCTCAGCTGATTAGGACAGTGCAAGCAGGATAAACCCAGCTTAAAGTCAACTAATTGACACCCTTAATTATATCTGCTGAATCCCTTCACAGCAGCACCTAGCATTCAAGTTAGAGTTGCTTGAATAACTGTGGAAAGGTCAAAGACCAGGAGGTGGTTGTTGGGGGCCATGATAAAATCAGCCTAGCAAGGATTGGATCTTCCTCTTGTGTTTGAGACACAGTTGAAAATTGAAATTCAAGTAAAGTGATCATTGTTAATGGTAATAAGATACAACCTCTTCAGCCATGAAAATTCTCCTTACCTTTCACAACTAAGTTACATGTTTAATATCTTTTTTTTTTTAATTTTTTTTTGGGGGGGGTGGGGTGGGGAAGGCAGGAAGGGAGGGAAGGAGGACAGTAAGGAGGAAGGAAGGGATGAAGGAAGGAAGGAAGGAAGGGAGAAAGGGGGGAGGGAAGCAGGGAGGG
>CAUYOR010172638.1:0-25224 GCA_963573925.1 Callimico goeldii | reverse complement strand
CCTCCTGGGTTCAGGCAATTCTCCAGCCTCAGCCTCCCAAGTAGCTGGGATTAGAGGCACGCACCACCATGCCCAGCTAATTTTTTCTATCTTTAGTAGAGACAGGGTTTCACTATTTTGACCAGAATGGTCTCGATCTCATGACCTCGTGATCCACCCGCCTCGGCCTCCCAAAGTGCTGGGATTACAGGCTTGAGCCACCGCGCCCGGCCGTGGAGGTCTTTAGTGACCCAATAAGAACAGCTTCTGTACAGTGGTAGAAGAAAGATATCACGATTAGCATGGGCTAAAGAAAGAATAAGAGGATCTTATTTATCTTATGCTTTCTATTTTTTTCCCACCTATTTTATATTTTCTTTTTATCCTCTTTTGCCTTCCTTTAGTTCAGTTATTTTTTTATCCTTCTTCTTTCCCCTCTACTGAATTTAAAGTTATACACTGCTCTCTATTATGTTAATCGTTACCTTAAAATAACAACATCAATGTGTAATGTTGATCTGGACAACATAAGGGCCTTTGGACATTTTAATTCCAAAGACCTTCATCTGACTTTTTTTTTAATTTGGTCTGGCATTTTAGTTCTTTTTTTGTTTTGTTTTGTCTTGTTTTGTTTTTGTTTCGTTTGTTCGAAATAGGATCTCACTCTGTGACAACCAGTCTGGAAGGGCAGTGGCGCAATCTTGGCTTACTGCAACCTCTGCCTCCCTGTTTCAGGCAATTCTCTCACCAGCCTCCCAAGAACCTGGAATTACAGGCACCCACCACCACGCCTGGCTAATTTTTGTGTTTTTAGTAGAGATGGGGTTTCACCATGTTGGCCAGGTGGGTCTCAAACTCCTGACCTCAAGTGATCTCCCCACCTTGGTCTCCCAAAGGGTTGGAATTACAGGGGTGAGCTACCATGCCTGGCCTTAATTCTTTTTTTCAAACCCTATAATGTTTATTAATTCTCTTACATTCTTTCAATTTCATGAATCTGTAGATTGGTATCTTTAATGGTCAACAATTATCTCTACAGATATTATTTCTGTCTTCTTTCTGATTCTCCAATTACATGCTTGTTAGACCTTCTTATTCTGTCCTCCATGTTTCTTAAACACCTTCCACATTTTCTGCCTTTATTTTTCTCTCTTTGCCACATTCTAGGTAGTTTTTTCTGACTTATTTTCTACTTCATTAATTTTCTCTTCATCTTTGAAACTCATTCATTGAGTGTTGAATTTTGGCTCTTGAATTTTTTTGTTTCTAAAAATTTATTCTAGTCCTTATTTAAACATACTAAGTCATTTTTTGAAAATTTCTACTTTTTAGTTATTTATTTAAACATAGGAAGCATTATTCTTTTATATATTTATTCTGGTGATTTTTATAATTGAAGTTCTTGTGGGTGTGTTTCTGCTTTTGTTTCTTCTGGTTCCCACTCATAGTACTTTATTTCCTTATATGCTAGGTTATTTTTGACCTACTATTTGTTCTCCTTAAGTGATTGTTAGCAGGACTTCTTTGAGGCCTACGATGAAGGTGTGTCTTCACAGGAATATTTACATTTGCTTCTGTCAGTTACCTAGAAGTGCTACCAAGCAGGTTAATCTTAAATTATATTCATAGCTTTAAGTGTTTCTTGCAAATTCTCATGAGGTGCAGTTAATGGTAATAAATTATCAGTTTATGGCAACAAAAAGTACATATACACACATGCCGTGGTCAGTAGTTTTGGGTGTTTATTTTTATTTTTATTTTTTGAGATGGAGTCTTGCTCTGTCACCCAGGCTGGAGTGCAGTGGCGTGATCTCAAGCACACTGCAACATCGACCTCCTGGGTTCAAGGTATTCTTCTGCCTCATCCTGCCAAGTAACTGGGATTACAGGAGCACCCCAACATGCCCGGCTGTTTTTCTGTATTTTTAGTAGAGACAGGGTTTCACCATTTTGGCTAGGCTGGTCTTCAATTCCTGACCTCAAATGATCTACCCACCTTGGCTTCCCAAAGTGCTGGGATTACAGGTGTGAGCCACTGTGCCCAGCCAATTTGGGATTTTTTTTTTGTTTTTGTTTGTTTGTTTGTTTTGAGACAGGATCTCACTCTGTCACTCAGGTAGCTAGAGTGCAATGGTGCAATCGTAGCTCAGTGTAGCCTCCAAATCCTGGGCTTGAGCAATCCTCCCACTTCCGCTTCAGCCTCTGAAGTAGCTGAGATTACAGGCATGTGTCACCATGCCCAGCTAGTTTTGTTTGTTTTTTAGTGGAGATGAGGTTGTGCTATTTTGCCCAGGCTAGTCTCAAGCTCCCAGCCTCAAGCAATCTGCCTCAGCCTCTCAAAATGCTGGCGTTACAGATGTGAGCCACTGTGGCCTCTGGTCCATTTTAAGAAGACTTCTTTGTAGTCTTAAAATAGACCAGAGGCCACAGTGGCTCACACTGTGGACTACACTTCTCTATAGTCCCTTGTGAAGGAATAAGCCATTTTTGCTTCTTGTTAAACTCTACTCTGATAGCAAAGGTCTTTACAGTTATAGCTGTGTTGCGGTGGGGAGGTAGGGAAGGGGGATGATTTCTTATTATAATCATTCCTTACTTTGGATGAACACTGGGCTTTGACTTCTGTTCCCAGAATACTACACAAGGCTTTGAAAACCTCAGCCTGAATTCCTCTGATACAGCAAATACCCTCCAGGCAGCAGCAGTTTCCTTGTCATTTACCTCTCTTGGTTTTTTCACCTACAAGTGGCCTGCTATTCCTCACTATGTTTGATACTTTTTAAAGATTTTTAAAATATTTTATTCAGTATTTTTAGTTTGTCTGCTAGAAAAATGAGTCCAAATAGCCTAATCTGTTTTATTACTGTAAATGAATTGCCTCACTTAGTTTTCAGTAAGCCAAAAAATAAGAAATAACTCCATTTTAAGTTAGCAAGTTTCTGATAAATATTTCAGGCATATACCTCATTAAGATATCTTCAGCAGCTGGGCATAGTGGCTCAAGCCTGTAATTCCAGTACTTTGGGAGGCTGAGGCAGGTGGATCACAAGGTCAAGAGATCAAGACTATCCTGGCCAACATGGGGAAACTCTGTCTCTACTAAAAATGCAAAAATTAGCTGGGTGTGGTGGTGTATGCCTGTAGTCCTAGCTACTTGGGTGACTGAGACAGGAGAATTACTGGAACCCGGGAGGCAGAGGTTGCAGTGAGTTGAGATTGCGCCACTGCACTCCAGCCTGGTGACAGAGCAAGACTCTGTCTCAAAAAAAAAAAAAAAAGATATGTTCAGCAAATTCCCATATTTTTCCAATTTCTTATTCATGAATATTTATTAGTTGTGGATAATAAAATGTTTTCAAATTAATTATTTATCTTCTTTGTGTAGGACTAACTTCTTCAGTGCTTAGAGTGTGAGAAAAATGGCAAATATGAATAGTGATTCTAGGCATCTTCTCATCTCTGAGGTAGATCATGAAAGAGATCCCGGACCTATGAATATCCAGTTTGAGTCATCAGATCTAAGATCCAAAAGGTAAGCATTTGAAATAAAACACTTATTTCAAATTAGGGTCTTTAATGATTAAAATACATCTAATTATAACAAAGCATGTATAGATTTGATTATAAAATATCCAATTTCTTACAGGATTTGTGTGTACATATGTGGGGGAAAGTAAATAGGAATACTGTTTGTTGTTTATTTAAACATAGGAAGCATTATTTTATATTTTTATTCTGGTGATTTTTATAGTTGAAGTTCTTGTGGGTGTGTTTCTGCTTTTGTTTCTTCTGGTTCTCACTCATAGTACTTTATTTCCTTATATGCTAGGTTATTTTTGACTTACTGTTTGTTGTCCTTAAATGATTGTCAGAAGGACTTTGAGCCATACTGGTTTATATTGGATCTTCTTTACACTAAACTCAATATCTCTGTTGGGGGAAGGGTTGGGGTAACATTACAAAGTAAGATACATTAATAGAATCCATTGAACAAATACATATTGATTACCTACTTTCTACAAGGTAATATGCTAGGTACTTGAGATAGAAGAGTAAAAGTAATAGAAAATGTTTACTTTCATTGAGCTAAAATTTCAGCAGATAGTTTAAAATACTTTGAGTTTAAATCTTATTTCATTGTATACCTGTAAAACCCAAAAGAATCCACACAAAAAATATAAACAGTAAGAGAATTCAATAAAGTGGTTGCTTACAAAACAGGCAAAGATAAAAAGACTTCCAATGAGAAAATGTGATGGAAGAAAAAATAAAATACATAGAAATGGTTTTAACATGAATGTGTAAAATGAGAGAAACTAAAATGCTTGTGACATAAAATAAGATTTAGAGTATTTCATCAAATCTGAGATGCTACTGATTATAATTTGCATTTAAAAAAAATTTAACACTAAGAAAAACTGCTGCCCATACCTCTGATGAAATAATCTCTTGGAACTTAGCGTTTTTGTTTGTATTCTAAGATTGCACCACTGCACTCTACCCTGGGTGACAGAGCAAGACTCTGTCTCAAAAAAGAAAGAAAGAAAGAACCCTTGAACGTGTGTGATATTTTATCCTATATTTCTGGTGCAATTATAAAACTGAAAATAGAAACAAAGTATATCAATCAAGGATTACTGACACCTCACATTTAGAATATGATTATTCTGAATTATTTTTTGATGCGGAGTCATCAAAATAGGTGTTTCCCCCCCTCACACACAGAATTGTCCTTAGTGCCATTAAGAACCCTGATGCTGTAATATTTCTTGAAAAGATTTTCTGGCAGGTGCAGTGGCTCATGCCTGTAATCCCAACACTCTGGGAGGCTGAGGTGGGCGGATCATGAGGTCAGGAGTTCGAGACCAGTCTGACCAACTTGGTGAAACTCATCTCTACTAAAAATGCAAAAATAAGCCAGGCATGTTGGCATGCACCTGTAATCCCAGCTACTCAGGAGGCTGAGGCAGGAGAATCACTTGATCCCAGGTGGTGGAGGCTGCAGTGAGCCGAGATCATGCCACTGCACTCCAGCCTGGGTGACAAAGCAAGATTCCATCTCAAAAAAAAAAAAAAAAAAAAAAGAAAAGAAAAAGAAAAGATTTTCTTCCAAGTCAGTGACACTTAAGTTTTGGTGCTTGCACTTTCCTGATCCTACCAGAAGATGTCGCAAAAGGTTTTCTGACAAGAACGTAACTCATCTGTCTTCCTCAAATGGTCCTTAAATGGTTTGTGTGACGTGACCAGGGATGGCAGTTACCTGTCATGCCACCAGGAATAACTACTATCATATTGTCACTTGCTGACAGTGATGTTTTTGTTTTTTTTTTTTCGGAGACAGAGTCTTGCTCTGTAGCCCGCACTGGATTGTGGTAGTACAATCATGGCTCGCTGCAGCCTTGATCTCCTGGGCTCAAGTGATCCTCCCACTTCAGCCTCCTGAGTAGCTGGATCTACAGGTGCATGCCACTGTGCCCAGATAATTTTTTTTTTTTTTTGTAGAGAAGCTATCTTGCTGTGTTACCAGGGCTGGTCTTGAACTCCTTGGCTCAAGCAATTCGTCCATCTCAGCCTCCCAAGTAGGTGGGACTATAGGCACACACCACTGCACCTGGCTAATTTTTAAAATTTATTTTTGGCAGAGATGGCATCTCACTTTATTGCCTAGGCTGGTCTTGAACTCCTGGGCTCAAGCAGTCCTCCCGCCTTGGCCTGTCAGTGTTGGGATTACAGGCATGAGTCACCGTGCCTGGCCCTTGGAGTGATTATAAGGTGTTATAGAAAATGAGATTCAGCCTTATTTAGAAGTGTTTAAATGTATATATTAGAATCAGTAAAATGTGATGTAATAAAAAGAATAAAACGAGGCATATTCTGCTCTCATTGGGAAGACTCTAAAGATGTCATAGTCTTCAAATTTTAATCCATAAATTTAATGTGATTTTTCCCACAAAATGCCAGTAGCCTATTCCACAGTTTATATGGATCGGTAATTTCACTTCTAAGCATTAATTCACATTGTCAAAAATGATATGTGTACAAGTTTTTGTAATGCAGTATTTTTTATAATAGTAAAGATTAAAAGCAATCAAAATTTCTTTTCTTACAGGACTGGATAAATAAGTTGTGGAACATTTGTACAATGGAATATTTTTCCTCTATTAAAAAGAAGGAAGTGGCTTTATTACATATCAAAATGGAACAAGTCTTGAACTTATTTTGTTAAGTGAAAAATTGAAGTACAGAGCAGAATGTATAGTATGTCACCATTTGGGTAAAAATAGATAAATATAACATGTATAAATGAAGTTTGGGGTAGTAAATAGGAAACTATAAGGAAACTCAGTTTCCCTCTGGTTGCTCCCTCAGAGGGAAACTGAGTGCTTTAGAAAGGATGGTGTGGCAGATACTGTTAGGTAGACACCCAACAATCATTCAGTAACCCTAACTATTCCTTAATGTCAACAGAATCCTAATTTTTTTTAAGAGTCACAATCGGTCTTCATCCAAGAGAGAAAAGATGGTTGGTTTAAGCTAATCTTGATAATCTTATTTTCATTTCCACATACTTAAGTTTTTAGTCTTTCTTGCAACTAGAGGTGGAAATGAGAAATTTATCACATGAGAAATTATTATTGTCATTTATAGTGGCCATCAGAAAAGATAGTGAAATAAGTCTTTCGATTCTCACTTATATATTCCAATGTCAGTAAATATAAGCACTAATGAATGCTGACTTGAATGCTCAGGATTTTCTTGAAACTTCTAAATTCTATGATAAAGAATTGACCACTGTGACAGCAGAACATAGGTCATTGAAGTGCATTCCATTACAGTAAGTTGGCAGGAGTTCAAACAGTTCTCTGTAAATTTGTTTAACTGGGTAGATTAAATGGCAATATATTTTCTATAAAGAAACTTGTCTAAATGAGAGGGTATCAGCTATTTACAATCATGGCATAACTACCTAGGTAAGCATGTTTTAAGAAAGGCAAATATAGAGACTTAGCCATTCTGAATGCTAATTTGATTGTGGAATAATTTCTGTTTAGGTAAACAAACTATTTGATGAGAAAAAAATGTGAGTACCTTAAAACATGGTTGTTTCTGTTAAAATATGGATTACTTCACTTTATATGCATAAATAAAACTCATCTATACCGAGGGAAAAATATCTTCCATTTGAAAAACCAGATTAGGACAACTATTTCCAAAACTGCAGTTATTTTAGAGTTACCTTATGACTTTCATAATATCTTCAGTAGTACCTGTATAATATAAGTGAATGTTTCTTTAAAAATCTATTTACTTTTTAAAATTAGGGTTAATTTAGCCTTAACACATATTTATAAAGTGGTGGATTTGAAGTGTTGTTTATGCTTTTTTCTAATACGCATTGCATTAAATACCAACTAGTTTAAATCGTATTTATCCTTGTGCTACTTAGAATCGTCTTACATATTAACATACTCTGAGAAACTGTCTTTGGCTGTCAGAGCATGGAAAACAACATTTAATACTTTTAGATTACTTATTCTCAGTTTAGCTTGTGGTTTTCTATCTCTTCCACTAGGTGGCAATAAAAAGAACATACTTTTAACAACTGCTTTGGACTGAAAGTATGAGGGATCTGCTTATCATTTTAGTGGATCTGGGGTCTAATTCAACTTACGTAGAGGAAGGAGCTTGTCATTATAGGGGAACAATACATGTCAAATCATTCAAGGGACTTTTTCAAACTATGCAGGCCTACTTTTTATTCTGCATAGCTCCCCTCCCCCACTAATTTTCCACCCTGTTTGGGGTGGAATAAACAATATGAGTGAAGGGACAGAAAGGTTTAGAAGTCTCCTATCTCGATATATGTGCTACATTCCATTAGCAAGTACTGGTCTGAGAGATTATTTTCCTGTTTTTCCCAGACTTTCTGATAGCCAAAGACAGAACCTGATATTCAGTATTGCTTCATATCACTGCATATTCCGGATTGCTGCTGCTCATGGACTGTGCCGTGGGGTAGCTGACCATCCAGCTAGCCTACCAATAGATTGTGAAATAGTTGTTTTTGAGCTTCTCTTCCTTTTCAGTCTCTCTATCTCTGTTTCCTCTTCCATTTTCCCCAGGGCCTAGGGATTTCATATCCTTCTCTGTATCCACAGTATTACCCAGGGCAGGAATGCACTCATACGTAACCCTTTAGGCAATTCTTTGTAAAAGGGGAAAGATGTCTGCGATCTGAAGAGAAACCAAAACATTAGGCAATTCTTTGTAAACATATTTTTCTTCTGTTCCTTATTCAGCAGTGCTTATCTGTCCTATTCCTGCCAGGGCTCTGTTGTCAGCTTTTTATCATAATGGAAAACAATTGGATATATCAGAGACCTAGTCTATTATGTTTCTATGACTATTTTCATTTTAACATGGACAATCCGGTAAATATGACATCCTAACCTAAAGTTTTAAGATTTTTCTGACTGAGAACATTTCAGGTGCTCTGATAAGCCAGTGAGGTATAGGCAGCATTCCTCCTGCCCTTCAAGCAACCTAGGTATGCAGTGGCACTCTTTTGTAGAAGGACTTCTAGTGTGCACATCTGTAAATTGGTCTTTCTGTTTCACCTGTCACTAACACTGTCACTGAAGAGCAGCCTAAATTGACTGTTTTTGGTCCTTGAGGTCTTAGAAGAGAAGAAAGAAAAATATGTAAGGACAAATAATTTGAGAGAATAGAAGGATTCTGATGGGACTGGAAATAAGATCCCAGTCTAACAAAGTTTATGTTTAGATTTAAGGTATCTCTAACTCCATGTCCCAGATTATCCTCTTAGCACTTAACAAAAAGACAGTTCCTTTGGGGAATCTAGTACATCTAGTAAAAGGATATTTACTAAGGCAAAGTGAAGAGTTTATCCATTAATAGGTAACGGTAGATCCTGGCCCAGAAACAGTGACTGGAAGTGATTGAGGCTTGGTGATTTCATAGTTGGGATTATACAGATGTTCAATGAAAGACAGAAAAGTAGTTTTCCCAGGAGGGCTAGTTTCTAGTGCTGAAAAATAAATTATATTTTGAGGAACTTGGCATCAGTGTTAAATAGATGGACTAGGACCTTGATCATTCATCAGTGGCTAGTGCTGATGGCCAGCTTGCTAGTTATATTACTTTTATACCTTTCTCCATCCTCTTCCCCCTCCATTCTCTCATACTTGGGCCTACCTCTCTTCTCTCCAACTTTTCACTTCTATTTTTCCCAAAGGAACTGTCTTTTTGCTAAAAGCTTGAGGAGTACAATCCTGGCCCCAGAGTCAGAGATGCCTTAAATCTAAATACAGGCAAGGCACAGTGGTTTACACCTGTAATCCCAGCACTTTGGGAGGCCAAGGCAGGTGGATTGCTTGGGACCAGGAGTTTGAGACCAGCCTGGGCAACATAGCGAGACCTATGCAAAACTTAGCGAATCTCTACAAAAGCAAAACAATCTAAATACAAACTTTGTTAGTCTGGAATCTTATTTTTAATCCCATTAGAATCTCTTTATTCTTTCAAATTCATTGTTTTTATATATTTTTCTTTCTTCCTCTCTGTCCAGTTACTTTTGTTTGCTTAATTGCCCTCTTGTATCCATATCTGCTTGCCTGAGTGGCTTCATTCTTTCCTAGATCAATCTGTTCTAATTGATTTTACTATTTGTTTACTTGCCTGGAAGCTAGTTTTGCTTTATCCTCTTTTTTCCCTCTCATTATCATTATGATGCTCCTCCACTTATTTTGAGATGTTCCTGATAAACCCTTCATAAGCCAAATATATCCTAAATTGAAAGTGCATTTAATACCCAGATAAACCCATCATAACATCAGAAACTTGTAAGTTGAACTGCTGTAAGTTGAGGACTGTATTAGAGAAGGCTGAAGAAAGAGAGAGCCTCTTTGGGTTTGACTGGTACTCTTTAGGGCCAAATTAAAAGTGGGTTTTTTGGAGGAAACCATATGCAGGGTTTGGCTAGCATTGTTCTCTGTCTGCTCAATATTGTAACACATTCAAGTATGTATTTAGTCAAAAGGGTTTTAAGTGCAATAGCATAATCATACTGTAAAAGCAGGGAAACCAATTGCAAGTATATAACAAGATTTGACACTTCTTTTACCAAACTGACTTAAAATCAAATATTATTGAATTACTCAAGACACATGAAATGCAAGAGTTTTGTTATAACTCAATTGCTGACTATAGGCAAATTATAAGGAATTGATGTAAAAATCACATATTGAGATTATGCATCTTTGGCTTGCCTGTTTTTTTTTTTTTTTAGTCTCATTCTGAAATTGTCCCCAAAAGTCTATTACATAACTTTTTTATGCCTTCTAATTTTAGTATTTCTTCTTTCAGTCTGTTCTCTATTCCCTTGTCACAAGATATGGGGTTTCCAAGTTCTCTTAAGTATTAGAAGATAAATGAATGCCTCAACATTTTAAGTTAGGAGAGGCGTTTCTATAAAGTAATATTGGGAGTTGTTTTGGTGCTATACTCATAAAAACGCCTGGTTCATTTGCAAGAACATCATGCTTCCTTATTTTTTCTACTTCAGTAGTTTGTAGTTTATCTTGGCATATTATCACTACTTTAAGGTTATTTTTATCTTTGTTTAGTGTATAAAGATCTGACCTGATATTACTTATTCTAACACTAGCTTTTTAAAATAACACTAGTTTTTATTTATATCTATCAAAACTTCTGCTTTTTAATTTACCTATACTTCATATACAGAATGGCTTCTAATTTTACTTCTCTTAAATTGTCTTATTAATTTCAAATAGAAGCAAGCATTGGTCTTCTTTATTATGTCTTTGAGTGTAGGTATGCCTGGGAATTTACATATTAAAACACAACTTTATTATGTTACGTTCATTTTGTTTCTCTTTTATATTATAGTAAGAGTTATTTTTATTTAAAAAAAAATGTTGTCTCTCAGTAGTTACATATTTTCTATTTTATTAAGGCTAGTAAATGGGATTTTTAAAATAATTATTTAAAGAGGTCATGCCCTCATTCATACATTGCTGATGGGATTGAAACATGGTACAGAAACAAGGATGCCCTCCCTCAGTACTCCTATTCAACAACAGTATTAGAAGTTCTGGCCAGAGCAATCAGGCAAGAGAAAGAAATAAAGGTCATTCAAACAGGAAGAGAGGAAGTCAAACTATCCCTGTTTGCAGATGACGTGATTCTATATCTAGAAAACCCTAATGTCTCAGCCCAAAAGCTTCTTAAGCTGATAAACAACTTCAGCAAAGCCTCAGGATACAAAATCAATGTGCAAAAATTGCTAGCATTACTATACACTAGCAACAGTCAAGTTGAGAGCCAAATCTCGAATGAACTCCCATTCACAATTGCCACAGAACAAAGAAAATACCTAGGAATACAGCTAACAAGGGAAGTGAAAAATCTCTGCAAGAGAACTACAAACCACTGCTCAAATCAGAGATGACACAAACAAATAGAAAAGCATTCTGTGCTCATAGATAAGAAGAATCAATATCATTAAAGTGGCCATACTGCCCAAAGCAATTTATAGATTCAGTGTTATTCCCATTAAACTGTCATTGACATTCTTCACCAAACTAGAAAAAAACTTTCAAAAATACATATAGAACCAAAAAAGAGCCCAAATAGCCAAGACAATCCTAAGCAAAAAGAACAAAGCTGGAGACATCACGATATCTAACTTCAGATTATACTACAGGAGTACAGTAACCAAAACAGCATGGTACTGGTACAAGAACAGACACATGGACCAGTGGAAAAGGATAGAAAACCCAGAAATAAGACTGTACACCTATAACTATCTTCAACAAACCTGACAAAAACAAGCAATGTGGAAATATTCCCTACTGAATAAATTCTGCTGGGATAACTGGGTAGCCATTTTCAGAAAATTGAAACTAGACCATTTCCTTTACCATATACAAAAATTAACTAACTCAAGATGGACTAAAGACTTAAATGTAAAACCTAAAACTATAAAAACCCTGGAAGACAACCTAAGCAATACCTTTCAGGACATAGGCACAGGCAAAAGTTTCATGATGAAGTTGCCAAAAAAATTCCAAAAAAAGCAAAAATTGACAATTGGAATATAATTAAACTAAAGAGCTTCTGTACAGCAAAAGAAACTATCAATAGAGTAAACAGACAACCTACAGAGTGGAGGAAAATTTTTGCCAACAATGTATCTGACAAAGGTAATATCCAGCATCTATAAGGAATTTAAACAAATGTACGAGAAAAAACTAACAACTCCATTAAAAAGTGGGCAAAGGCCGGGCATGGTGGCTCAAGCCTGTAATCCCAGCACTTTGGGAGGCCAAGGCGGGTAGATCACGAGGTCAAGAAATCGAGACCATCCTGGTCAACATGGTGAAACCCCATCTCTACTAAAAATACAAAAAATTAGCTGGGCATGGTGGCACGTGCCTGTAGTCCCAGCTACTCAGGAGGCTGAGGCAGGAGAATTGCCTGAACCCAGGAGGCGGAGGTTGCAGTGAGCCGAGATCGTGTCATTGCACTCCAGCCTGGGTAACAAGAGTGAAACTCCGTCTCAAAAAAAAAAAAAGTGGGCAAAACCACAATGAGATACCATCTCACACCAATGAGAATGGTTATTATTAAAAAGTTAAAAGGTAACAGATGCTGATGAGGTTGTGGAGAAAAAGGAATGCTTTTACACTGTTGGTGGGAATGTAAATTAGTTGAATGATTATGGAAGATAGTGTGGCGATTCCCGAAGACAGAAATACCATTCAACCCAGCAATCCCATTACTTGGTATATACCCAAAGGAATACAAATAGTTCTGTTATAAAGATACATGCACATGTATGTTCATTGCTACAGTATTTACAATAGCAAAGACTTAGAATCAACCAAAAGACCCATCAACGATAGGCTGGATAAAGAAAATGTGATACATATACACCATGGAATGCTATGCAGCCATAAAAAAGAATGAGATCATGTCCTTTGCAGGGACATGAATGGAGCTAGAGGCCGTTATCCTTAGCAAACTGACACAGGAACAGAAAACCAAATACCACATGTACGCACTTATAAGTGGGAGCTAAATATTGAGAACACATGGACACATAGAGGGGAACAACATACACTGGGGCTTAGTGGGAGGAGGGAGAGGATCAGGAAAAATAACTAATGGATACTAGGCTTAAAGCCTGGGTGATGAAATAATCCTGTACAACAAACCCCATGATACATGTTTGCCTGTATAATGAACCGGCACATCCTGCAAATGTACCCCAAACTTAAAAGTTAAAAAACATAAAACAAAAATGGTACAGACATTTTTAAAAACAATTTGATAGTTCCTCAAATGTTAAATACAGAGCTATCATATGACCTAGCAATTCTACTTCTGGGTCTCCAGAGAATTCAAAATGTATGTCTACACAAATACTTATAAACAGATTTTCCTAACATTTGTAATGGTTAAAGTGGAAACAACTCAAATGTCCATCAACTGATGAACAACAATACTTAACAACCTTGAAGACATTATGTTGTGTGAAAGAAGCCACACAAAAAATACTACATATTGTATGATTCCGTTTATACAAACTTTCTAGATTCGGTAAAGCCATGGAAACAGAAGGTAGATTAATGGTTGCCAAGGGCTGGAGAAAGGGGAAAATGGGGTCTGAGACTTCTTTTGGGATGGTAAAAATGTTCTAAAATGGATTATGGTGATGGCTATATAGTCATCAGTCTGTGAATGACAGATTAAGGAATTTGGGCTGACCAAGTTGTTGGGAATAACTATAAAAGCTAACAAAATGTTTTTAAAAATATGCTTGAAGACATAGGACAACTAATAAGACAATGTAGAATATTGAGATCTAAATCAGGGAGAAGACAAAGCCAGAAAGGAGAGCCCAGCATTTCCTCAAGAATATCTGCCAATTCCAGTTTACTAGCTGAGAGGCTTAAAACCAAGCCTTTGCCAGCCTTACGGGGCCAGAGGAAGAAAATTTGGAATCCAGGGCCGAATAAGAGAGACCTCATGTAAACTTTAGGTTGGAAGTCCAAAGGGCTACAGCCTAGAAATGTGAGTGAATTTGAAAATAGAATGTCCTTCTTTCAGGGACTGAAGCCCAACTTTAACTCATCTCAGCCCCGAAACTGGATTGAGGTGATCTAGGATTGCTCCTGTCTCACATTGACTTCCCAAAGCCGACATAAACTCTTTCTAAAGAAAATATTTTAGGTTTCAAGTTATTTATATAGTTTTTTAATATACAATATCAGGAACTTGCTAAAAACTAGCCAAGCATAAGAGAAGCCGAGACAAGATGATTGGAAATTAAGAGACTCAATACACATTAGAAAGAGACTCACAGGTGATCCAGATAATGGATATGAAAAAGAATTGTGGAAAATTTTTTTTTTAAAGAATCAAATAGAAATTCTGTAATTACAGTACCCAAATTAAGAAATCAATGATAATGAATGTTGATTAGGATGTGGAACAGTGGAAATGCTGATATAGTACTAGAGTAAGTGTAAGTAGTCATTTTGGAAACAAGTTTGTAATTATCTGCTACCATTGAGTATACACTGAGTTCACAATCAGAAAAATATGTACACATTGCACCAAGGGACATGTAAGAGAATAATCTCTTATAATTTCTTTATAAGAGCTCCAAAGAAACCCAGATACCCATCAACAGGAATGGAGAAGTAAATTGTTGATATAATGAGATGTTATACAGCTATGAACATGAACAAACTGTAGCTATATACAGAATGTGGGTGAATGTCATAAAGATAATGTTGGCAAAAGAAGCCAGGCAAAAAATATATATATTGTAGGTTTCCACTTTATGAAAAGTTTGAAAGCAAATGAAACTAATTTCATACATGTGCACACATGTATGTATGCACAGGAAATGTACTAAAGTGTTAACAGTAGTCATTTCTGATGGGTGATTTTATTTTTTTCAATAACTTCTTGATTATCTTAAATGTAGACAATGTGCTACATTTCTAAGAGAACAAAGTTATCCCAAAAATATAGCATTCCTATAACTTTGGATAAAAAAGTATATACAAAATGAAAAACTCATTTTCTTAAAACTTAGTTTAAATCACCTTGGCAATCTCAGCTACTCAGGAGGCTAATGCAAGAGGATTCCTTAGCCTCCGAGAATTCCTTAGGTTCCGAGGAGTTTGAGGCCACAGTGCTCTATGATCATGCCTATGAATAGCAACTGCACTCCAACCTGGGCAATATCATGAGACCCCATCTCTAAAACAAACAAAAACACCTGTTGGTATATTTACTGTATTTACTCCTAGCCTTCTTTTCTATGATGTTTTTAGATGAGTTCACATAGTATATGTAATTAATTGTGCTGCTTTTTCTTTTAAATTTGTTATATGTCATTGATACTTCTGCAAGTTATTCCCTGGTTGTCTGCTTGCCTGCCTCCTTCCCTCCCTCTTTCTCTTCTTCCCCACCTACCTGCCATCTTTCTTCCTTCCCTCCCTCCCTTTTTTCCTCCTCTGCCTGCCTGCCTGCCTTCCTTGCTTCCTTCCTTCCTTCCTTTATTCATTTGTTAGCAAACATTCATTATGTTCCTTCTGTGTGCCAGACACTTCACTCAAACACAACTCCACCCTCCAGCTGGGGAGATAGATACCTAGCAAAAAACAAGGGGTGATAAATATTCGATTTTATGTGTACACACACATACACACACACACACACACACACACACACACACACGCACACATTTGTTTGTTTGTTTTTGAGGCAGGGTCTCACTCTATTGTCCAAGCTGGAGTGCAGTAGCACTATCATAGCACTTTGTAACTTTGAACTTCTGGGCTCAAGCAATCCTGCTGCCTTAGCCTTCCTGCTGAGACCATGTCACCATGCCTGGCTAATTTTTCTATTTTCTGTAGAGAAAAGCCCTTGTTGTGTTGCCCATGCTGGTCTTGAACTCTTGACCTCAATCAGTCTTCATGTTGGGATCACAAGTATGAGCCACCACACCCAGCCTATGTATGTATATATTTAGAACTAATTTTTCATTAGGAAAAATATTAATTGAGGCCAGGCACAGTGGCTTATACCTGTAATCCCAGCACTTTGGGAGGTAGAGGCAGGTGGATCATGAGGTCAGGAGTTCAAGACCAGCCTGGCCAAGATGGTGAAACCCCGTCTCTACTAAAAATACAAAAATTAGTCAGCGTGGTGGCGGGTGCCCGTAATCCCAGCTACTCAGGAGGCTGAGGCAGAGAATTGCTTGAACCTGGGAGGCAGAGGTTGCAGCGAGCCGAGATCGTGCCAGTGTACTCCAGCCTGGGCGACAGAGCAAGACTCCATCTCAAAAAAAAAAAAAAAAAGGAAAAAAACTAATTGAACCCATCCTGTACTAGCATTACCAAGAGTCCTGTGGATCATACTCCTGTTAGTAACTGTGCTATAGGTTCTGGCTGCACCAGGAGTGGAATGAGCCCATACATAACCTTCATGACCAGGTGCCTTGGGAAGGTTTCTGTGCAGGTGCTACTACTCTGTGCAACAACATTTATTATAGTTGTTTTGGCTGAGGTTGAGGTTTTTTTGGTTTAGCTTCTGTTTTTAAATTCGGGAGGTAAATTTTGCAAGGGATTATGCTGAATGAGGCCTAGGGATATCTGGTTATAAATATTTCTAAAAGAAAAACATATTTGGATGCTCCCTGACATAAATCTGTTGAGGGCATATAGGCTGCTCCCTCAGTCATCTCCTTTGCCCATCAAAGAGGAGAGTGGAAGACTCTCTTCTCGCTCTAAGTCCTTAAGGGGAGCCTTAAGATGGTCTAGAACAGTTGGCAAATTTTTTCTATAAAGGACACGTTAGTAAATACTTTAGGCTTTGTGGGTTTATGGACTCATTTGCCATTGTGGAGTGGAAGTAGCCACAGACAAAACATAAATGCATGGGCCTGACTGTTCCAGTAAAAATTTTATGTACGAAAAAGTACATTTACAAAAACAGGACACAGACATTTGTTTTATCAGGGGTCTACCGATGGTCTGCACCAAAGGACTCTAATGTCAGCAACCATAGGGACTCGTACTTCATACTGCTATGACACCCATACCTCTTGTCTTGTTTCTGGGGAAGTTAAAAAAAAATGTCAGGCCCATTCACCTTAATTTCAGTCTACCCCCACAATTCTAATGCAAATGTTCTGATCAAAATGGCTCTTTGGACAACAAAAAGCAAAACAGTCTCCAGCCTCTCCTAAACCCTGAAGCAAACCTACAGTCCTTAGGCAAGATCATCCAAATATTTTAACTGCCATAAACCGTAGGGGTAAAGATTGAAGCTAAGAATGATAGAGAAGGGAAAAGTACTTGCTTTCAAACAGTAGTAAAAAGTTTTATGGTGAAAACTGTCCTTAAGACTCACTGAAATGCTGAAAGAAGAAATTTATATTACAAGCATTCTTCCATATTAGGAATTCTTTCTAAGTATCATCTTAAATTTAAATATATATAATTGAACATTTTAATATTAAGATGTTTACAGTTGTAATTATTTTAGATGCTGTGATTAGCAGCTTTCTACGTAATTTTTATACCATATTTTGATTTCTTTCTAATAGAGTCTCAAAGGTATAACTATTATAATGAAGAGCATGAACACAGGTTCTTTTTTTTTTTGAGACGGAGTTTCGCTCTTGTTACCTAGGCTGGAGTGCAATGGCGCGATCTCGGCTCACCGCAACCTCCGCCTCCTGGATTCAGGCAATTCTCCTGCCTCAGCCTCCTGAGTAGCTGGGATTACAGGCACGTACCACCATGCCCAGTTAATTTTTTGTATTTTTAGTAGAGATGGGGTTTTACCATGTTGACCAGGATGGTCTTGATCTCTTGACATCGTGATCCACCCGCCTCAGCCTCCCAAAGTGCTGGGATTACAGGCTTGAGCCACCACGCCTGGCCAAGTTTCTTAACACATAAAGCAAATCGCTTTCTAGAAAGATTGTACCAGCTTCTACTAGCAATGTGTGAAAGTTTTTATTTCAGCATATACTTTTTAGCACTACTTTTGTCATTTTTTCCTGAAATACCTCTTATATTTAGTTTGTAAAACTTTCCTATGTGCGAACCCTTTTCGTGTCCCTGCCCGACCCGGTGCCCGATACCCAAGTAACAGCTCGAGAGTTGGAAGCCGAGTTCAGGTTTATTGGGACCTCCGGGCGGACTAAGCACCACTGCACAGACCACAGTGGGTAGCCGCGCCCAGGAGATGGGTTGGGGGGCTTATATAGCAGTGTTCCCTTATTGAGAGAAAGGGGACGTGCTCTCCCTCAGGTAGGAGGTTACGTGCTCTCCCTCAGGTAGGAGGTTACGTGCTCTCCCTCAGGTAGGGGGTTTCGAGGCCCGCCACAAAGAAAAGGGAAGAAGGGGGAAGGGGTCTTTGCTTATCTGGGAAGCTGACTAATCATTAACAGTGGTGCCTTTCCACTGTCATTGAGGTTTTTTCTAGTTGGGGAAGGAGGGGCCGGTCCCAACAGGGTCCTAACGGGGGTCGGTCTTTTTCCAAACATCCTATATGTAAAAATTCGTTGATAGGAGCCAGTTGGCAGGGCAGGCTTCACTTTGAGCTCTTGCCTTTATCAATCTGTTCTGTTATTCTGGGATCGGTCTGCAGAATGCAACTAGCAGTAGATTCTGATTAGGTTACTACAGTATTTGCCATCTGGATTGAAAATACAGCTATCATCTTCTGAATGACTGGTTTGTGTAACCATTTGTTGATGGTGTCTTTCCAGCGGTAATGCAGAATTTCTCTGTCTGCCTTTCTTGAGAGCCATGATGAGGATTTATAAGGCTTGATGTGTAGAATCCCTGCCTTAAGTGCCTTAGTCCATTTGGTGCTGTTGTAAGGAATACTTGAGACTGGGTAATTTATAAAAAACTGGAATTTATTTCTCCCAGTTCTGGAAGCTGGGAAGTCCGAGATCAAGGCACTGGTGTTTGATCTGATGCTGGCCTTGTTGCTGTGTCATCCATGGCAGAAGAGCTGAAGAACAAGCTAGCTAAATGCTATGTGAAGTCTCTTTTGTAAGGGTCTTAATGAGGGAGGAACTCTCATGGCCTAATCACCTCCTAAAGGCCCCAGCTCTTACTATCATCACATTGGCAATGCCTGAATTTTGGAGGGAACACACTCAAATTAAGATTAAGATATGGGAAAGGAACAAGAAAGAGGCTCTTTTTCTTTGGTGATCTGTTTAAAGAGTAGATGTGTTTTGTTTGAATCACGTTTATACAGTATTAAAAATAAGATGTATCTCTATGTATATACTGAAATCTTTACCTTCTTCTTTCATTGTCTTTCCAGTTTTTAAGGATAGGAAATTTTAGTTAAAATGCTAGCCTGGCATTTTTCTTATTCTCCACTTTTTTTTTCTCCCATGGGGAATTATTGGGTTATGAAACTGGAAATTTTATTTCTTTTCCAGAAATTGTTTTGGTGGATTTGTGTAAGAAGGAGAGTAATAACTGGCATGGGATTACAAGCTGAAGCCTACTCTTTATTTATAATTAAGACACGCTCTTTATTTCAAAAATATTAAGTTAATAGCACTCCTAACTTATTACACTTAAATAGATTGAGACAATTTGTGATTTATTTTGGCATGCTTATAAAATGGATAAAAGGAGAAGCTGCTTGGAAAACTTGCCCTCTTGGAAATTTTTTCCACATTCCTAATTTTCCTCTGTGGAATGTCACTCACCATTTCCCATTTGGAACTGCTCTTTCTAGATAGAAGATGGAACGGAGTGGTTGCAGTGGTGGTGGTGGTGTTACTGTTTACATCAACCTAGAGAAAAATGGAAGCATCTTAACTTGGTTAAAATGTTTCTGTTGTTTATATAATTCCTTAAGCCTTATTCCTGTGCTGGTGCTATTTAAAAAGCCTCGAAATCTTGCATTTCTTTTACTGATCATTTTGTAGACATCTCTCAGCACAGTAGAATTTTTTTTTAATTAATGGATTTTTTAAAACCAAAATTTAAGAACATAAATTGCATTGAAAATAATTTTGAAATTTATTCTCAGCAGAATCTGTAATAAAATATATGGGCCTATAATAAAATATATGGGCCTGAGAATTGATTTTCAGGTCAAGTTCTTTGTCTACATGTTATTGATGAAGGTGTTTACTTTCAACTAAGTAACAGTTTAGAATTCTAAAACAGGGAACTCATAATTGTCAACCAGGTATTTATTAACATTTACTTTTTTCAAAAGCTTTTTCACCATGCCAGTTGGTTAAAAGAAAATCTTAAAAAAAATGAGACTGCATATGTGTGTGTACATGCACATATCCATTTGCAAATCATGTACATATATTTCTATACTTATATACTCTAAAATATACATAATGGAAGTTTTTAAATTATTAGATATAATCAATCTAATATAATATAAAATTAACTTTAAATTTTATTAGCAGTATAGCCAATTTTTTGTTTTCACTTTAGTATCAATAATTTAACATTTTTTATTATTTAATCCTTTATCACACAGTAATTTAAACTGATTTAAAGTTTATTCCAGGCCAGACACAGTAGCTCATGACTGTAATCTCAGCATTTTGAGAGGCCAAGGAGGAGGATCACTTGAGGCCAGGAGTTAAGACCGACCTGGGCAACACAGCAAGACCTCATCTCTATAAAAAACAATAATTAAAAAATTAGGCATGGTGGTACACGCCTGTAGTCCTAGCTACTCGGGAGACTGAGGCAGGAGGATCACTTGATTCCAGAGTTCAAGGTTACTTTGAGTCAATGATCACACTGCCACTGTACTCCAACCTGGGTGACAGAACAAGACCCTGTCTCAGAAAAATTGAAAAGAAAATGTTCATTTCAGTCTCATCCAACAATTACATGTGATGTTTTTTGTTGAAATTTGCATGATGAATTTTCACCCTCTATATCACTCAATTCTTACATTTAGTGATTGCAGTGTTAGTTTGTATATTTAGTATTCCATGCTATTTTTAAGCTCAAAATACTAGAGTTTTCATTGATTCAATACTGTTAATTTAGAAACAACGAGTAACCGTCTGGGCACAGTGGCTCACACCTATAATCCCAGCACTTTGGGAAGCCAAGGCAAGTGGATCACCTGAGGTTAGGAGCTCAAGACCAGCGTGGCCAACATGGTGAAACCCCATCTCTACTAAAAATACAAAAATTAACTGGTGTGGTGGCGCACATCTGTAGTCCCAGCTACTGGGGAGGCTGAGACAGGAGAATCATTTGAACCTGGGACATGGAGGCTGCAGTGAGCAAAGATTGGGCTACTGTACTCTAGCCTGGGCAAGACAGAGCAAGACTCTGTCTCAGAAACAAAACAAAAACAAAAGAACAAAACAAAAACACCCTGAAACAACTGGTAACCTTGTCCACCTTTTGTGGTTTTCTTTCTAGTCTACCCCCAAGCTCTCCTCTCCTCTTTTCTTCTTTTCTGCCTTCCCCTTCATTTCTGACACTCGTAGCTCTACTTTACCACCCAGTTGTTCCACTACCCTCCCTCCCAACACACACCTCTCTCTCTCTCTCTCTCTCTCTCTCTCTTTCTCTCTCTCTCTAAAGAAAAAAAGGTATCGATTTAGAGGGACCCCTTGGAAGGTGGCAAGTCTCTGCTGGGGGAAGGAGAAGAGTTGATAGAACCATCCTTGGCCAGGCATGATGGCTTACACCTGTAATTCCAGCCCAGGCAGGAGGATCAGTTGAGACCAGCCTGTGCAACATACAAAGAGCCCATCTCTACCAAAAAAAAAAAAAATTATTTTTCAATTAGCTGGGCATGGTGGTGCATACCTGTAGTCCCAGCCTCTGGGGAGGCTGAGGCAAGAGGATCACTTGAGCCCTGGAGTTTAAGCCTGCTGCGAGCTATCAGCCCACTACTGTGCTCCAGCCTGGGCAACAAAGTGAGACCCTGTCTCACAACAAACAAACAGACAAACAAAGACCTATATTCGGTAGCTTCTGGCCAGAGTGGAGGAGCTGCCAGCTAGTCTGAAAGCTCCAATGGAAGAGTATTAAACACTTTAGGAAGGTCCTGAAGTCTTTCTGAACTGATTACTTGAGAGTTGTCATTTTGAAAGGCACACTGGGTAGAAGGATACAAAGGATAAAAAAGCATTGCATACACTCATATTGAGTCCTTTATGTTAGAATTATAACTGTTTAATGTTTATTTTTTAATGCTTGCTTTTATAAATTATTTTATTTGATACTTTATAATGTTTGTAAATTTCCACATTTGAAATATGTTGAGTATTTAATTTCATGATTTCTAAACATTGTTATACCTCTGCACACTTTTCAATTAAAATATTAGTATTAATACTTGCATTATAGGAAGTAAATACCAAGATACTGGTAGTGCAATTTACTTTAGAATTATAATTATTACTTTGATTTTTCTGTCATATTTAATGACAGGTTCAAAGATCATTTAAATTCTTCATTTGGAAGTTTTTAAATCTTAGAAAATTTTGATTCCATGTATATGAAATTACAGATAGATATGAGTTTTTACTGGTAACAGACATGTTCAGCAATAAAACCATCTAACAATGGAAATATTTCTAAACATCCACTATCAGAATGTTCTTTGTGTAACATGTTTCTTTAAAAAGCAACTACTCTCAGCCTATTAAAATACCATCTTTATCTTGAAGGGACATAAGTATGTTTTGGGGGGGTTGTTTTTAATATCTGTTGTGTACCTATGTAGCATACTATTAATAGCTATGTATCATCATAGAAGAAGTTATCAAATTTGGAGCGGTTGTATCTTGTAGAAGAAAAATAGGTAACTCGTTTAAGTTTGCCACAGTATAACCAATACATTTCTGTATGATACAAAAGATTTTTGAGTCTATCTCAATCTCGCTACTAAATTTTGAAAGGATGTATCCACTTAAAATCTATTTTTAAAGGCTTGTCTTTGATATATCCCATGTACAAAAAAGTGCATTGTATATGTACACTTTAAGAAACATTTATAGGCCACGTATGGTGACTCACGCCTGTAATCTCAATGTGTTGGGAGGCCAAGACAAGAGGATTGCTTGAGCCAGAAGCTTGAGACCAGCCTGGGCAATATGGCAAGACCTTGTCTCTACAAAAAAATTTTTTTTAATTAGCTGGGCATGGTGGTGTGCGCCTGTGGTCCCAGTTACTTGGGAGGCTGAGGCTGAGGCAGGAAAATTCACCTGAGCCCAGGTAGTTGAGGCTGCAGTAAGCCATGTTCATGTCACTGCACTTCAGCCTAGGAGATAGAGTAAAACCCTGTCTCAAAAAAGAAAGAAAAGAAAGAGAGAGAGAAGGAAAGAAGGACGGGAGGGAGGGAGGGTGGGAGACAACACCCATCCAAGCAGCATAAGGTCAAGACAGCAGCATCTTAAAAGTTCCCCATGTGTCCTTCACCAAACACATCACCCATCCTTCCTGGGGATGACCACTATCTTGACTTTTGTATAATAATTTCCCTATGCTTTATAATAGTTTTATTGTCTGTATATGCTAAATACTGAATTCAGTTGTACCTGGTTTTGCACCTCATTTGGGGTACAGACCTTCTTAAGAGTGATGGCATTTTATTAAATTTCAGAGAAGCATAACTGGTCAGTAGGGTGGAGACAGATGTATGAGCCAAAAATTTTTAAGGAATTGAAGGAGTGGAACCTAGAAAAAGTGTTAGATAGAAATAAGGTTTCTCTGTTTATAAGTGTATTAAACGAAAATAGGAGGTTTGACTCACATTTTAAAATATTTTATAAATTTTGCTTAATATTAAAAGCATTTTTTCTGTGGCATGACTATAAATATTTATAAGGTAAGACAAATATGACTTCTTTATTTTCAGTGTGGCACAGCTGAACTACATTTCAAATGAGAAGTAACATTGATAGGGAGCAGTCATATGAAACTATGTTCAAAAAAGAAAACCCAAGTTTCAAAATTCTTATTCTGAATATTGTTCTCTGTATAGTGTTGTTTAATTTTAAAAGTGTTTTCAGATCCAACTAAAGTTCAATTAAAAATATAATTTATATTTTTTCTCTCTCAAATGAAGCTTTAAGCATATGTTTCCAATAATTCAATTAAATATGCTGAGTTGTATATTTTTTGAAGAGAATCTGTTTTGAAAAGATTCCAGAATATTTATTTGAACAGGCACTCAGCATCTCGATGAAAACTGTTGGAAAAGAAAAACTTTCAGAGTCATTCTGCCCTCAGGGTAGTCAAGCCAACTAAACTGGTACAGTTAACACTTCTGTAAGAAACCAGGAGCCAAGAAATTTAGCACTTCCTGACTGCTTTTCAGCAAGCAGGACTCAAACCAACTTAGTGGTTGGTTGGAACTAATACCATTGAATTTTAAAGTAAAAGGCTACATGTTGAACACCTACATCTCTTTCTATCAGAATCATACTAGTCTCTTTTGGTAATCCACGACTAGCTTCAGTCTTTGCCTTATGTTGACATTAAAGTTGTGATTCTTTCTTGAATGTTGGAGGGCATCGTTCTTGCAAAGCAAGAAGAAAATGCACTATAGAGTGTGACCCCAGGTATAATTAAGCCATCTGCCAGATATATTTTTATGTTGCTTTTTAATACCACTGAGTGTCATAGTAGAGATGTAAATTATAGGGGACATTATAATGCTTTGGGATCACTAGTAGTTAGAGCAGACTACCAAATTTACAAGTAGGGATTGCTTTTTCAGCTTCTGACCCATTCATTTTCATTATATCCCCTCGAAATATATTGACACCACTTAATTCACTTAACAATAATGTGCTTAGTGTCTTAGTTCATTTTATACTGCTGTAACAGAATACCTGAGACTGGATAATTTTTAAAGAAGAGAGATTGATTTCTTACAGTTCTGGAGACTGGGAAGTCAAACGGCCCACATCTAGGAAGGGATTTCTTGCTTATTACTGCATGGTGGAAGGGCGAAAGAGTACTTGAGAGGCCGGGCGCGGTGGCTCAAGCCTGTAATCCCAGCACTTTGGGAGGCCGAGGCGGGTGGATCATGAGGTCAAGAGATTGAGACCATCCTGGTCAACATGGTGAAACCCCGTCTCTACTAAAAAAAATTACAAAAATTATCTGGGCATGGTGGTGCGTGCCTGTA